>JAHZNC010005909.1:0-14406 GCA_027744095.1 Zhuqinia jingwanae | reverse complement strand
ACTATATACCCACCAGCAGAATAAAAAAAGTATCAAAGTATAAAGGTATTTTCTCCAGGAAAAAAAATATACAGAGTTACATCCGTCAGGCGACTAAACTACCTACTTTCAAAAACGTCGTACATACATATAGACGTAATGTGTGTAGAGTAACCACTTGAATTACCAGTACACCTACTACCAACACCAAACGTTTTCCTCCAAAAAGCATAAAAAGGTTGTTGAAGAAGGAAACGGGCTGACAAATTTATTTTTTTCCTTTGAAGTTAGCAACTCCTTCACAGTTTATGTATATATATATGCATGAATGAATATATGCATATATATAAATGTAAACGTATATATTTTGTGCTCATATGTGCCTCTTCTTTGACTCCTACAACTACTGTACTAACATAGCATTTTAATAAATAAATGAAATAGCAACTACTGCTACTACTACAACTTCTCCGTGGATGTCGACCACCACCACCACCGAGATTTTCACAATTTTTTTTGAGCTGCCTTCTTCTATTATCTTCTTGGGTCGTCCATAGTTTTTTTTGTGTGTGTGTGTGAGCATGTAACAGTCAGTGAATATAATAGAAATACAGTTGAGTCTTCTCTTGTGCTGTTGTCGCCTCTCCAGCAGTTTTCCGAATCTCGAGAGAGTTTCTTCCTGATTATTATACACAAGTTGCAAAAAAAAATCTATTAAATCTACTGAATATACTTATCTTGTAATACTTATGTATGTAAGTGTGTAGATTTATATAAGAAAAAACAACAGTGGGGACATATAGACAAGGGCAGTGTCATTCATACTTTCTCTGTGTATCTATAAATGTATTATTTTTTTCGTGTGCTGGCTCATCTCATCTCTTGTGTCTTGTAAAGAAAATGGTGAATGGTTAGACTAAATCCTCTCTCGATACATTAGACTATTATACATTTTTTGGAATGTTGATTTTTTGAGAGAAAAGAGAAATTGTGAAAGTTTGAGGGAAAGAATTGATAAAGTATATTATATGGCCATTTATTGATCATTCTCAATTACCACTTACAATACTGGCCTGCCTTTTAGTTCTTTGAAATATTTAGTTTTATCGTCAGAAGTAATGGAGGAAAAACATAAGAAGTAAAAAAATTATTATTATTAATAATCAATTATTATTGTAATTAAACTGCTCAGGTTGAAGAAATTATTATTATTCCTGTTACAACGTTTAATTGTTTGAAGAAAGAAAGAAAAAGTTGACGAGCTGTGATTTTGTTGAGAAAATACATTTCTCGCAAAAAACAATTGTTATTTAATTTTTAAACTAGTCAAATATTATTATATAAGCTCAATTTTCACGAAGCCTTTTTACACGGAAAAAAGTGAACTTTAGATCGCAATAATCATGAGGTAAGGAAAATATTATACAACTTCAATATAAAATATATATTTCATTTTTCTCTTCGCTAATTTCTTGGATTCTAATTGGATTATTGATATTCTTAATTGTGAAAATAGTGCCGATCCTGATATGGAAGCTGGACCGGATGGAGATGGAGGGGAGCCCATGCCAGAGAGAAAAAGGACTCCTCAGCAAATTGCAGCAGAGCAACGTTTGAAACACACTCAGAAACAAGTGGACGAGGTACACCACAAACTTGTTTAAACCATATGCACATTATTGATGAGCCAATATGTGACAGCAACATTAGTGACAAATTGTCATTGGCAATAAGTATTTTCTAACGTATTAGTGACGACCTTACGCCTTAAATTCACTTGTATGTATTGATGTGTGTAGGTGGTGGATATCATGAGAACGAATGTGGAGAAAGTGCTTGAAAGAGATTCCAAATTGGCTGAATTGGATTATCGATCTGGTAAGGCCTACAAGTTTATCTCAATTTAAATTAACTTATTTAAGATAAATGCAAACACACGACAGCAGTTGTCTCGAAAGAAAGTCATATTGTGTATTTCCCGTTACTCTGTTTAATCCATTTCCTTTCTTAAAAATGGAATCAGTACATAACTTAAACCTTTTAAAATTACTTTTTTCCCATTGCAGTTTACTGATTTAAAAGTCAGAAAATACAAATCATCAGAGAATCAAGGAATAAACAGGGTGTCACACATGACATAATGATTATTATGTTCGTTAGTAAAAATACAGATTTTTTACATCCTTACATATATTTTTAAATATTTACGACGGAAAAGCTACCTCTATATTATGCATGCGTTGATATGTATGATGTCATGCTCATTTCTCCGAAATTAGCACATGATCATTCAGACACGCACAAAAAAAATGCAATGTTCGTATATGATTGATACATGATAGGTACACAAAACCTGAAAGAAGAATCCTGTACGACATGACATGCTGCTGATGAGAGTCAAGCTGATTAATTAAGTTTCAAGAGCATTATATACATCAGATATATGATCTAAAATTGATGGAGATTGCTGATGATGATGGTGAGTATTGTGTATTTTTGGTAAGATCAAGTGATCAATCACTATCTGCCTCTTTCGACTTTCTACTCCAACTCAAAATCTTCTTGGAATGCTCTCTCACCAATTTTAAATCTTAACCTTTACTAAAAAAAATCAAGTTAAACCTACGTTGTCTCATACAATTTAATGTATCAAAAGCAAAACAACAGCCTACATATAGAGATATATATAATACCGCAAATATCGCCATAAAACTGCAAATATATACGTAATTAACTTACACTTTACCACGGACACACAAACAGTCAAATATGTTCGTATAATTCAAGAAAGCTGGATTGAGTGACACTCACATATTGACAATAGAATAGAAATATATGCCGCTTTTTATACTTCTAATCTAACATTCTACATAATAGGTACATATCTTTGGAATCAATAAGTAACACTGATAATACAACAAATCACAAAGGAAATGAAATAACCTTCCAACATACCATACATATCAAACAATATATTATTATGTATGTACGTATTATACTTACTATTTTTTTTGCAAAAGTTTGAGATTGATTGACAGTGATTTAGATTAACTGATAACAATTATTGAATCAGTAGCAAGGTGTTTTTTGTTGTACAAAATGCATGATTTACATACATACATACATACTTACTTAAAATTATTAAAATTCAAAAAAAAAATTCATCTTCTTGTTGACACATTTTAACATGGCATGTATTCATATTCATGCATGCTAAGTTTACAGTACCTATATATTTATAGTTTGGCCAAATGGTTTCTACAATCAATTTTTTGAAGAAAAAAATGAAAGTATAGTACACAATTTACTAAGACATGCTAATTGTTTCAAAATTTAAATACAGGTGAATTGAATGAATACTGAAAGAAAAAAACATTGTTTGTTGATCTATTTTTTTCATTTGGTCAAGCTATAATAATAAAATGGTTAAAAAGCGTATAATCAGTAATTAATTGGGAATATCTTGTTATATTATACTATTTTTCATGCAGACAAGCTACAGGAAGGTGCTTCAATGTTTGAGAAACAAGCTGGTGCTTTGAAGAACAAATTCTGGTTGGAGAATATGAAGGTAAAGGAGCCCTAACAATAATCAAATCAAAAATGGAAGGGTGAATAGTAATAATGATAATGTTTTACTATTTACTTTTATAGATGATGATCGTCATGGGTATCATTGGTCTCATCGTTATTGTCATGATGTACTACAAATTCTTTGCAGAGTAAAGAGGCGAAATAAACTACTCCAAAGATGGAAAAAAACACACACTACAGGAAAAAAAAAGTTATTACAATCCTACAACCCTGTACATCAAATCAAAGTATCAAAAAATAGCAAACAATACGTATTATCCTTCTTTCTTCAAATTGACACATATTATTACCATTTAAAGCAAAAAAAATACCCAAACCAACCACTGACTAACACAACTACAGAAGCGGGACTATCATATCATCAAATAAAAAAACTAACATCTTTTACCAAAATAACACAGAAAAAAAATGCTAGTTTTATAGAGAACCTGGTAAAATGCATAAAACATATAAACCAATTTGTGTGAGATATATATATATAAAATATATATGGACATCTATATAAACTTTAGACGAAAAAATATTTTTTTTCCTTTTTATCCGTATTTCTTCCAAGAGAGTCAGTCTCACAAACAAAAACAAATTGGCATTCTTACCACATCACCTATTTATCCATCTCTCATCATTAAAAATGTATGCATTTCACCGCAGGATTTTCTCTTTACATACAGTATAGTTTATATATGGAGATATGTTATTCTTGTACTTCTCAAACAAAAAACAATACCTATTCTTGTCTATATACTACGTGAGTTCCCACCTTGGCAAATTACGTAACAAATTTTATTCTCTCAACATTACATATTCATCAGGCAGATCAGAGGTTAGGCGATGATAGGAGAACGGAGAATACTATACTACAGAAGAGGTTGTCAATTTAAAACAGTTTTTATGTATAAATTTCACGTTTTAAGGAAGCGAATTCGAATTACGATCACGATCTTGGCGATGAAACTGATAATATATATAAAAAGGAAAAAGCTGATGCAGAATGCAAAAAAGAAGCAGAAAAAAATGAAAACCATTTTTTTAGGTACTTCCAAAGAAAAGAAAAACAAGAGTTTTTTTTATTCGCCATCTGAAAATTATAGACAGACTCGAAATTAAATTGCGAAAAAAAAACAACTGCTCCTCTTCTATGTAGCTTTTACAGAACCAGAACCTCAAAAGTATTTAATTGAGCCTCTGCCTATTATTTTCAAAGGGTGAATATATAGATATCTAAGCTTTATATTTAACAGGAAAATCCAAAAACTAGTTTTATGTGTAGTTTACCTGTATCACAATTTACATAACGAGTATACCACATACATAATGTATATACCTACTGCGTATTATATTACATGAGGAAAATATAAGGTACAGTGGCCCACTTTCAGTTTTTTGCCTATTTTTAGTGAAAATAAAATATATAGCTGAGTGAATGATAAGAAAACATTAAAGATTATATTATGGCATGTACGATAAAGGAAAGAAAAAAGATACATAAACTTCTTTAAAAGAAAAATTTAAATCGGACGATAAAATATAGCTGTTGAAGAAAAAAATGTTATGTTAAAAGTCAAAATGGTGCAGATTCATTGCAATAAAATCATAAAATTTATTGAATGTAAAAATATACGCGTTTTTTGAAAAAGAAATGAAATTAGATGCTTTAATTAACATGGGAAAAGGTAAATAGCTAAAAAAAAAGAAACCTGTAAGTACTAACAACACCAACAAAGCCTACACAACAATAGAAAATAGTGAAAGTTTATCGCATTTTTATGATTTTGATTAAAAGAAGCGCCACCTCAAAATAAATTAGCCAATTAACAATGGGCCTATTAGAGTATTAATCTTACTACACAAGTGTGCATGAGTATAGAACACATTGTTTAAGAAAGAAAATAAATGAGAAAAAAAAGTTACATAAACAACGAGATCTGTATTAAAATGGTTTATAATCTATAATAAAAAAGCAATTCAAAAGTGTAGTTTGGATATGAAAAATGAACATATGAGGAAGTAGATACACACTATATACATAAACGTAAGATAATAATACCTACTTACATATAAACTGTATTATAAAACAATACATATACAATATAAATACATAACAGACAACGTAAAAAGATAAGAAGACACATAAAAAAGGGAAAATGAGAGTGAAAATGGGTTTTAAATTAATAGGGATACCAAAAAGTTTTAGACGATTTTGTTGGAAAAAATGGATACTATATGTAATTTTAATCATTTGATAAATGCTCCAGAAAGTGTAGATTGAATTGACGTTTGTTGTTGTATGGATTTTAATTGATTACTTGTATGAAATCATACATACCAAAAAACCACGTGAATGCATGAATGTATGAAAACAGTAGTAAAAACGAACTACAAAATAATATCTCACTTTTGCTGGTAAAACAAGCAGCTACAGAAGTTGAAGTTGAAGTTGTTGCGTCATTGATTTCACTGATAAAATTTTTTATTTGAAAGACGGTACCGAAATATGTAATTTCAGAACTTAATACCGAGAAATATAAATTGGATAAAACTAGAAGATTAACAATAAAAAGTTCATTTTTATTTGTTGGACGCACGCACGCTGCTGTATACTTGTTCATTCCGTCGAGACAACGAATAGGGTAAAAAAAAGTAAAAAGAATTAATAAAAACACTATAACACTTCCAGTTATTCCAGAGACAACGTACGTCGTCATTAAAATTTCCTCCACTGAACACTTCCAAAAAAAACGATGATTTTTTTTGAACAACGCAAAAAATTTACTTTTAATAATAAAAATAATAATTTTTTGCGATTTTACGTAGGTCAAACTTTCCAACCTTCAACCTTTAAATTTTAGTGATTATATTTCATATTAATTAAGTTACCTATATACACAAGTCGGTAAATATTTAAAAAGCAAACAAAAAGCGCAGTAAGAAGAAGAAAGATGGTACTACAACAAATAACTAAAGAAAACTACGATTTAACATAATAAACGGTACCTTAACAAGAAACAAAAATGTTAATTATTCTATATTAAATTAATTAATATGCATTAAAAAAGACGAAAAGACTTTGTCAAGTGCAGATTACACAAAAAAAGAAAGATTTTTTATAGGCACGATGAAAATTATTAATTAATTAAATTATTGTTGTAGATTTAGACGGCTATTCATCATTTGGTTTAAAAATATATTTATTTCCCTTTTTATTATGGCGCTTATTGTGTTTTTCTCATATTTACATGATCTATAGTGTATATATGTATTACAGTGAGTCTACAAATGTCAGTTTCATGTTTAAATGTTGCTTTTTGTGACTTGACTACAAACTGCACTTTTTTCTGCACATTCAAAATGCACATTTTTTGCTTTTATGAATGATTGTTATCTTCTTTATTTCTCGCACAATTTATTCGGTTTTTCTTCATCGTGTATTCTCAATATGAAATTCTCTCAATCTCAATGTTTTCGGGACCTGTATACATTTTTAATTCCTCTTTTTCATGTCTATATTCCTCTTTCCTTGCTTGTAACTTCTAAACACAACTTGAGGTACTATAAAAGGTACATGCTATATACGATTGGGATGATGTTAAAACCTTGAAAAATTCACCTGTCACCTGCATCTAACTGTGCTGCTCTATAAACCTACTCTTCTTCGTGTTCCCTTATCTGTTTTTTTTTAATATAATGTAAATATTTAAAGTTAATTATTGATTACGTAACACAAATATATAGTTATACAATTAATTACATTGTCTTATAAACAAATAGGTTTCTACACTTAATTATTAGACAAGCCTTATTCATCGAATTGTTGATTAGAAATCGTCAATGTTTGTTCACGCACCGCAAAAATGAACGTTTACGGAGGAAAGTATTAGAAAACTAATTGCTGTGGTAGTGTAATAAATACGTATAATAATTACACTTTGCTTTTAATCAAATTTAGCAGCTTGTTATTATTATTATTATTACACATTAAATTTATCGTTGTATACATTCTTATTAAAAATTAATTACACGTAAATAATTCTCCATATTGTTGTGTCGTGTCATGTGTGTGTTGCTTTAGTGGTGTATGTAAAAGTATGTATCATTTTAACTGTGTCTTGTTGTGGCCATGTCGAGTGATTGTCCATGTCAATGTCAAGTGTTGTTATTATAAAAGTGTCAAGTGTCAGTATTTCTTGTGTGTGTCGTATCATGATCCTTTTATCCTGTCAACTGTCGTATAGTATTTGTGTGCAAATGTGTCATGTGAAAAATACGTAAACACGTCGCATAATATTATAGCGATATCTTCTTCTGTTTGGTAGCCTCTGTGTCATTATTGTCATTTCCAATTTTTAATGTCGTCTCGTCAATAAATCAATGTTCTGTACTAACAAAGGCTATATATATGGTCTGCAATTTATTGATTGATATTTATATTATATTACTAACACACTATTACGAATTCGTAATTTAATTATTGTTGTCGTGCAACACGGATGTCTGTCTGTAAAATCAGTATTCAATGTTGTTGTATGTTGTCAAAAAAAAGTGTGCGCGTATTGTAAAGGTATTAAAAGTGCATTTGGTTTAAAATATTTACCCATGTTTATGTTGCTGTCTTTTTTTCTGTGTCGCATTGACTATGTAATTATGCGTATGTGTGTATGTTTAGAAATTTTTTCCCGAAATATATATTTTGTTTTCACCTTTAAGTTTGTATTTTCATCCATATTGTAAATGTAAACTAAAAATAAATGTATATATACTGTATCGCTGTGTGTGCGTCTAAATCTTCTTCGGGACAAATGTGAATGTTTTAGTGAGTAAAACGTAAAATCTCGTAAAAACAAGTTATTGTGTAAAACTGTGTTGAAATATTGTAAACAAAAATGAGGATAAAGATGTGAAAATTATGATGACATACATATTACTATATAATATGAGGAAAAAAATAAAATACAACCATGAACTATTCAACTAGGGTAAAAATATACAATTTTGTGCTAAAAGTGTTTAAACTAAAAATTTGTTTATTTATTTTAGAGCTTTCACACACACACATTCACAAATGCATTATTTTTCCCCATTTTGCATAATATATGAAAAGTGAAAGCTGTGCATGGGAAAATTATGAAGAGCAAATATTTTTGGTTGGGTGGAACACAAAAATTAAGGTCCCTGTGCAAATTTTGTTTTGAACCAAAATCTGTTTTATTCAACATCACAAAACATGTTTTTCGTTCCATGGCTTAGCTTGAAGGATGAACCACACTCAGATCCATGCTCTATTTTTTAGTTTTTCTTCCTTCACTGTATCTAACGACACAGTAAAGTGTGAGTAGTGTGTAGCAAGCGGCAACACATTACTCGCTTCAGAAGTCTTAGAAAACAATTTTCCCTCTTTCTCATGACTCATGACGAACACTCCAGGTAAAATATATTATTAAGGGCTGCCGCTAAGCCACTCATTTTTCAAAGCGGTCGTTGACTCTGCGATTCCTGCATTTTGTTCCTCCTGCATAGCTCAAACCATTTCCATTTTTACTCCTAGTGGCAAAGGGGTTGAAAAACCATATTTGGTACCATTATAGAACTAGACCCAATGCTAAAAATACGAAAGCCATTTGCAAACATAAAATACCATGCTAACCATATTATTCAATCAAAGCGCTACCCGTGTAAAAATTTCACAGCAACGTAACCCCCGACGGGTGACCAGTATGATCCATAGTCCTTCATTACGACGTTGTTGCAACGGTATATTTCCTTTTTTTTTAGAAATACATAATAATACTGTATTGTCACAAAGACCTAAAAAGCGTTGCAGACACGACAATCTGTCCCAAAATTGAACAAAAGCTGATCGTTTTGTTATTGTGCTGTGGTGATTGAATGATGACATATCCTCTTCATTTTTCCACCTGACTGGAACCTTTCTCCTCTTTTACCTTTACCTATTCTCTTCCTCTTTTTGTTGGTTTTGAATCTATACACTCATCTCGTTTTACTAAAAAGAAAAAATATAAAAAGCAAAATTCAGGCATGTACATGAAGAGCACAGAGCAAATAACGCAGCCGAACAAAATTTACTTTAGGGTTTACGCAAAGAGTATTATTACGGGCTCTCCACAATTCCGTGAAAATGTCTCCAACAAAACCAGCTTTACTTTCACTTTGTTGCTTTGCATGTTGTGTACTTTTTTTTTATATTGTGGCCAATCCAATTCAGACGACAAGAGGGTTATATAGAGCACTGAGTGAGTGTATATATGTAAGTTTAGAATTTCATGGAACACAAGTTTTACGAACGTACCTACAACAATAAAAATCCGGTAAACTGAATACGAATCCGGTTGTCTCCTTTTTTTCTCAGTTTACCTCTCAAAAAGTTGGGAGAAGACTTTTTACTCACTTTACCATCTTAATATTTTCTACAAAATATAGACCATACAATTTTCTCCCTTATTTTCTTTTAACGTAAATCATTATCTGTTTCATGCCTATTTCACAAACTTTTTCAGTTAAAACGAATTTATTTTCACATTCAACGTTCCTACATTTAATATGGCGTATCTGTACAGCTCACATGTAACTAGAAATAAGTAGCCGAACTGATTTCTCCACCTCTGGATTAATACATTTGTGAATGTACTTTAGGAACCTGTTTTCAAACACATTCTGAGATCTATTTTGTTTGTTTGTAATCCAAGTCAAATTCCACCTCAGGTGGGTCCCATGCGATGGCATATTCGTAACCTACTTTATTGGCAAGATTATCCCTACGTGCAAATTTTTTTCTTCAAGTTCGCATTTTTAATAGTGGGGATGCTTCCTCGGTGGAAATGGGAGAGAGTATCGGGAGATGCCCTAATATGTTGTAGACTCTAATACCGAAAACAAAATTCCGAAATTCAGTTTAGTTTTTGAGATAATCGTAGGACAGACAGACAGATAGACATTCGCATAAACTATTCTTCCAAGCCATCCAGCTACTTAATAATATGTATACCGAAATTGATCGTTTCAATATTTTTGTTTTGGACTTGTTTCTTATTCTTCTTATTTTCGACTACTATTTCCCCGTTTTCTCCAGCATTCTTTTATACATGTTATACCAGAGGGATGCGTTAAAAAAGTGATAAAATAAATCGGTTTTTAAACATCTACCATAGTACACCACTCATTCCCGTCCCATTCCAAGCTAAAAAAATATCATCATTTATTCGGTAGCAAAAATGCACTACGAAACCCCGACGTCCCATCTGAGGAGACACATAATCTGTCAAGCAGACATACAAACAGACAAAATCTGCAAACGGAAAAGAATCCAGATCGCATACAAACATACACAATAAGCTGCATAAAAATTCCTTTTTGTTCTTCCATTTTCAATTTTGTTATCTTTCCACAGAAGAAATAAATACAATGTATGTTTTGTAAGAACAAATCTACAAAACAGGAAAGTGCAAATAGAGTGAAAACTCGGAGATTAGAAAATAATAGAAATAAAAACGATACATAAGCTGCAATTCAAATAATGTGTGCATATTTTCGTATACATTAATACTACCATATACATAATACATTACAAACTATACATGTTTATCTTGTTCATCCTTTCAAGGTTAATCCCATATCAGTTTCTTTTTTCTTGTAGCCATCTTATAGCTTCCCTTTTAATAAATTGGTTCACTCAAGCCACAAGCCAGAGATAGTTTAAGGTAATGAAGTATATAGTCTCCAATCTTTTTGTAACCTCCTTTCCAAGAAAACCCCAATGTAACCAAACGCATTATTTTCCTGAACATCTTATGGTTCGGTATTACGGTATAACGCTGTTGATGATGATACAGTATATAGTATTTTGTCTTCTATTGTTGTATGTATATACATATGCATCTTATTGTATCAGTACCGCTTTGATGTTTAAAAAAAAGTATTTAAATATAGATACGTATATGTATGACGTAAAATTGTATGGGTTTTTATGAAATATAACGATGAGATGGTAGGAAGAAATAAAGTATTACCGGTACAAGTTTCCCACAAACAGCAAGGGAATAAAAAATAATAAAAATAGTTATAATGGCATGGGTATCATCACTGTCATTA
Organism: Zhuqinia jingwanae; assembly: GCA_027744095.1. Classification (NCBI taxonomy): domain Eukaryota; kingdom Metazoa; phylum Arthropoda; class Collembola; order Entomobryomorpha; family Paronellidae; genus Zhuqinia; species Zhuqinia jingwanae. The sequence continues at coordinate 2,730 of JAHZNC010005909.1, read as the reverse complement.
TATTTCTAAATGTTATATTATCATCATCCTCTTACCGCTCCATTGCTACCATGCTACCTCTGTTGTGCAGCTCTCTATGGATACAAAGTGATCTTGTAATGTAAAAGTTTCAAGGGTATCTTGAGCAGTATTATGCAATAAAAAGATAGGTACATGCACAGTTAAATTGTGACAATGACAATATTATAAGGTGGGTAGATGAGTAGCGCCACTGGGATTTTCATTCTTACATAAAAGCAATATAATATTAAAAGAGAGAAATGAAAGTATAATATATGTTGTGAGTACTATTGTGTAAATATTAATAATGTGTAATGTATGTGTATATAAGTGTATTGCGTATACATATTATATTTGTACAGTGTTATTGCATTGTCTTTGTTCCATATATGTCGTTCTTTTATTGAATTCTAATAATCCCTTTTCACCCGTTATCCGCCGGAATGCTACTACTACAGCCTACTACTCACATTTTCTGAAAATGAAGACTTTGGCTTGGCGTACACAGACACTGTATATACATTATACAAGTACACAAGTATAAGCTGGAGGAGAGAGAGAGGGGAAGGAACAATAATGAAGAGGGAGTTGAATTAGACTCGGGGAAGATAGATAATCGGAATGATGAAATGACGAGAGAGAAAGGTTATTACTTCTTTCATTGAAAGAACAAAATGAAGAGATGATGGAAAGTTGTATGATGATCAGGTCTCTGGGATGCAACTTGTGTGGGAAAAAGAAAAAAAAGGGCCCAATGAAACTCTGTCCGACTGAGGATACCAAACATATAAAACTAACCATGCCGTGAATCCAAAAAGCTTCCGTTTTGCTTTGCTGTGTTTGTGCTGCCACTGTTGCTGCTGCTTTAATTCTGTGTGTTTTATTCCCTTGTCCCCTATCTCTCTTGATAATCTCATCATCATCATCATCAGTTGCTGAGACAAGCAGAATTCTGACTCTAACTGGAGGCGAGTTGAAACAAGATCCAGATGGAATTTTAAGGTGATGTCATGATGCTATCTAGTCCGCCATTGATGTTTTAATAGAAATACAATGTAAACATGCTCTAAATTTCATAAACTACCACACTATATTGAGATGTTTTGTTGATGGTGATGATGATTTTCACTCAAACAAGTTACTCGTCATTTTACTAAACTCATCTCACTCATCATACTTGCTCTTGAGTACAATATACTTCCTTCTTTCTGATCGTCCCAAGGTTTTCTATGAGACAAAATGTTGCTGACTTGGAGTTGGAGGTACTCATACAAAGCATATGAGTATACCTATTATAACTCTCCATAATCCGAGTTCATAATACCTGTATTACAGGAACCACACGAAATTTCACAGATGTTTATGCATGTAGGTATTCATAAATTCGCTATAAACAATAGCAGCAAAAAACATCCGGAGGTGGTTTATATGGAAATATACGAAACGAATAATAATTTGTGCTAAATGGTTAACCAAACACATGATGATTCAGCATTTTGATGACGAACGATAATGATGATGATGGGAAAAGTGCGACATTTCAGATAGATGAAAAAAAAAGGGATTTCAGTCGCAGTTCTTTTGGTTTGTATGGATAGAAAAGTTTTGGAATCGGAACCCAATTCGGGTTTTGAGGCATGTATAAACCAACTTTTTTTGTTTAATGAAATTGATTACAGATTGTTCCGTAGTGTTTAATAATATTAAATGCATGTGCATAGAAATACACTTAAATCTCGAGTAAGCAGCTTGTAAAGTAGTTCCTTTGTAGTAGTAACAAATCTTGTTTGTCTATTTTAATCTAACCAAAGCTCTTTCCTTTGTAAATGGAGATTTTCATGCAAACTTGGTAATTAAATTCTAGGACCGAAAATAGAAATAAGCAGTAAAGAGTACCGAAGCTGGTACTCAAATGATTTTCAAATTTTAAGCACGTAGGTATATAATTAACATAAAATTGAAACGAAATGAATGAAAAAAATCTAAATACATTGAAAAACTCGCAGTTTTGAGAAATAGACAAAAAGTTATGTTGTCCTTAAACAAAGTTGAATTTGAAGGTAAGGTTACATCATCAAAGGAGAGAAAAAACAATATATATTTCCTCGAATCCCAAAGTTTATTCCCAGCACATTTTAATAGGGGTACACTGACACAAAAAAGCTGCAATTCTACAAGCAACTGAGAAGTTGTATACACACATAATAATATGTACATACACCTTAAAAAAATGTGAATGCCACGTAGCAGAAAATTCACTTATGCACATGGAAAAAATGCATCCCTTGTGAATACATGACACATTTTATCATTCATTCAACGCAGCAGCAATCGTGCCAACACGTAACGCTACTCCTTGAATTAAGTTGAAGTAAGACGAGAAAAAAAGAGGAATAAAACGCAATTTACCATTAGTACACAAAATTGTGTAAACTAATCCTCTGAAATGAAATGATGATAATGATAAGTTTTCTAGCTCTGTTTCTACTTCTGGTGGTTACACAGGCCATCAGACTACCAGCCTTTATTCTCTTTTCATAAAAAAAAACAGTGCCGATATGCGATGGCTATGAAACTGTATCACTGCCATCAACACCACACCCACACACACACATACACGTACGTTTTCTCGCGTGTGTGTGTATGTACCTATTTATGTATGCACATATTATGTGCATGTGCGTGTATTATATATAGATATAGATTTCTGTGTACAACTCAACAGATTAA
>JAHZNC010005908.1:0-14108 GCA_027744095.1 Zhuqinia jingwanae | reverse complement strand
AGAACTGATGATGGCTTTTGGTTTTATTGCTGAGAGAGTTAGTACTCATTGGCTGCATTAGCTGAAGTCCGACGTTGGGACCGCCGGGAGGCGACAAATGGTCCTACAAAAGAAGAAAGCAAATAATGTGATAATTTATTTGAAACAAGAAAGTGTTTAAAAAAAGATAAACAGTGCAGCGGAAGTAGAGAAAGTGCAGTGATATCTGTTGCTTACAGTTCTTACAGTGCTTAATTCAGAAATGTTGGATTTGCTGCTATTGTCCTCCACATCACCTTCTTCACTCTCGATTGAGCCACGGAATGAGGACTCCTTGAGAAATTGTTCGAGGAAGGACATTTGAGACGGAGGTCGTTCGAGAACTGTTTAAAAAACAAACAATAATCTATTTAACACCAAATCATCAACAAAATTTTCATGAATTAAATTTTTACGTTCCAAAACTTTCACAAGCCATCAGATCAATATTAGTATGTAATTAGAATGTTTTAATGTTTATTATGATATTTCGTTATAAATTAACACTTTTTTCATTAAACAAATAAATTGAAATAGTTCATATTGGTCTGATTTCTGCAATAACACTATATTTTTGTCAAAACAATATAACATGCCATTTCAGAAAACTCCAAACTTGCAATGTAACAGCAAGACAGGACTATTCAAAACAACACCAACAATTAGAATTAGTTAGGATCATTGCAATCGGAAATCGCAATTAAAATATTTTAAGTATCTTTTTTTTTGAATTTCTTGGTAAGTTTTAGGAATCCCTTTTGGTAGTCTTCTCATAATTTTGTGTAGTAGATTGGTATTTTTTGTCTGAAAAACATTTTCTATTGTAAAAGGTCATTCGTTAATCATTCATTAGTCACCAAAAAGTAGAAAGAAAAGAAAGACTTATACATTTATAGTCAAACAGTTATGGGTGAAAGTAAATCGGGAAAAGATTACAAAAAAAAAGAAATATGAAAAGATGTAAGACAACCAGGAAAAAAATCATTACACACTCAATTAAAATACATAAAGTGAAAGAAAAACAATTTTTATACATTTGAAAATATTAAAGAAAGAATAATAATAATAAAAAAATGTGGTGTGCTTCATACCATCTAGGAATATCACAAGAGAGAGAGAGAGTAAATGTGAAGAAGAAACGCGCGCGAGATAGAGAGAAAGTGAGTGAGAGTTTATCATTTTCTGATACGACTGATAAAACATGGAGTGAAGAAAGTCTTGTGTTTTTTGTACATATTATTGTGTATGTGAAAGTGACAAGAGTGAGCACAGTCAACAGTGTGTGCAGTAGTAGTAAGAGTAGTAGTATATAGCAGCATCAATAACAGTCAGGACGAAGAATATTTAGTTTTGAATTTTGTATTTTATGTTTGTTTTATATATTGTCTCTAAACTGTGAAACATTTATAAATAATGATATTGAAAGATCAAACGTTGAGCACAGGGAAAACAATGATAATAACAAAAAAAATATTGTGTAAACAGGGTAGATATTGAAGTTGAAGAAAGGGTGTGGTAGAAAGTAGCTAGTTGTAGCAGTGATTGTGTGTGGATTTCTAATATTAAATCATTGTTGGTATTTTTTTCTAATAATTTTTTGAGAATTGAGCACGGTTGATTGTGTGTAGACGTGAGAAAATATACATATATTTGATTTAAATATTTATATATAGTTTATATTTTTTGATTTGTGAGAAGAATAAAAGATCACAGATAGTTTTTCATGAGAAGTAAGAAAAGACCCCACACGCAGCTTGCGACACCAATATAAAAGGGCATTCTGTCTGCAAAATCAGACCAAGTTCTATTAGAATAATATTATTATAATAACATAATCAAAAGGAAGAGTGAAAGTCAGAGAGTGAGAAAAGAAATGAGATTGAGTCAGAGGAATCGGGTCTTCTACTTCTACGTGACTAGAAAAAAATTAAAGTGATTAAAAAATTTCAGTGTAATATTCATAAAATATAATCCACTTGTCTATTTGTAAAAAAAAATTTAATGATGAAAAGTCAAGTGAGAGGTGAAAGTAATCAAGAACTAAACTGTGTGTCCATTACATTATGTTTTGTGACAGTACCCATATTGTTCCTTGTGTATGCGTTGCACTTTTGGAGAGAAAAAATTAATGTGAGCAAGAGCAAGTGAAAGCATGGAGAGTGGGGGTGGGGACCACGACCACAGGTTTATCGCCATTCCTCAAGTTATACTCACGTTGTTTTAGTATACTTTCAAGTCACAAGTAATGATCAGCACAATGCAGCAAAAGTTTAGTTCAAAATTACTTGCACTTTACACAAAAAAGAGTACGAAAACACAGTAAAGTGAAAGTAAAGAAGGATATTTTTCAGGAGAAGGTGAATTGTTTATTCTAGCTGTTCGTATGTCTTAAATTTTTTGATTGAAATAACTGAAAATTTACTGTCCATTCATTTTTTAAGGTAAAAATGTTGAAAAGTCAATATGCTTAATTGTATACACAGGAGAAAGTGTATGTGTTACATTTACATTATTCTCTGTACATACTATAATGTCTCAAAACATGATTTCTCAAAAACAAGAAGATTATTAATATCAATCAAAAAGGAAATACTTACAGCTATCGGAAGACTCCAAACGTTGCTGCAAGTCTTTAATCTGAGCTTCTTTTCGCATCGTTTCCCGTGTGAGCATATCGAGTCGTTGTCGGTATTCCCGTATTTCCCTATACAAATTGGAAAGTATAATTTCATAAATATTTGATTGCACCACTGACTAAGAACAAGATCTCGGTTATTGCGAAAAGTATACTTTTGAGCAGTTCCCAAATCCGCCCTGGTTTTTGTCAGCTCTTCACTAATAGCCTGCTTTGCTTGAATCTCAGACTGCAATGAACTTTGAAGATTGAGAAGCTCCATCTTGTCCAACTTCTGGGATCTCCTATTCCGCCAGTTCTTTTCCTGTATGAATGTATGAATTGCAACATAATAAATAAGGTTTGAATAATATTAGTATTTCAGGGAATAATAATCGATTAAGCTTACCACAGTTGATGACGGCGGTATTCCAGTATGTTTTAGGAACTCCAACTCTTCATTCATCTTACTTGCCAGTGCCTGCAAATAACTTCTCGCATCCTTTTCATCACTCACCCACTGAATCAACTCTGCAATCTGCAATGTATATACATAAAGTATATATGTAGCTACATTCGTATAAAAGGTTGGAAGAACGTTTCCTGACGGATGTAAAATCATCATTCCCACAAATGAATGGTTTTTGAACTTGTAGATTACAGGTTTAAACAATTAACCACAGCACAGCCGGAAACGTTCTTTATTGGGGGGGTTATTTGGTAGTTGTATAATAATAATAATAATAATACATACCTGAGACTCCCAATGAGCAATACTCTCCTTCTTAATCCTTAAATCTTCATATTCCTCTTCCAATGCCCTTCTTTCATTTTGCAACCTTTGAATTGTATCTGACACTTTTTCTAGATCCAGGACCAATCTCTTATTGTCTTCCAACAGTAATCCTTTTTCCCTATCATGAATCCTTTTCTGTTCTGTCAAAGACTCTTCACTTTCTGTCAGGTTCTCCAACCTGAGATGGTCCACTTTTTCCCTGAGAAGATTGGACTCCTTCTGGAACGAGTCCCTAGCCACCTCCGCTTCCAATATTTGGTCTTTCAACGAAGTGAGCTCATTGGTGTAGCGAGACTGAGCCTGGATAAGGTTTTCTTTGTACTCTAGTTCCATTCTTTCAAGATCCGACTTCAACCGTATAATTTCTGTTGTGAATGACTCGTTATTCGCATCTAGCCCTCCATTTGCTTCATTAATATGACTTTGCATATCGGCATTAAACTGGCGTTGTTTAAATCGGTCCATTTCATCTTCCATCTGTTTGCAGTACTCTTCACTCCTTTCTCTCAGTCTTCTCTCTTTGCTGGCTTCCGCCTCTGCCTCATCAATTCTCGTTTCCATTTCTCTCCTTAACTTCTCTGCCCTTCGGATATCCTGCCTCAAACTGTCAATCTTTTGCATTGCCACCTCTAACTCCTCTTCCTTGTCCCTCACTTGCCTAGATAACTTTTGCTTTTGCTGACGAAGGTCGCTCAACTTGTCACTGATTTCAGTGTACTCGCTCATCGCAAGTTCTCGCTGCTTCAACGCGTCGTCCACTTCCTTCGTTTGAAGCTTGCCTTTCTCCTGTGAATCTAAGAGTTCCTTTTGTATCTCATCCTTTTCCAGTTTCAGCTGCAAACACATTTTCTCCAACTCCCTCAACCTGTTACTATCTACATTTCCTCCTCCATTTGCGGTTGCATTATTTCCGTCCACGAGATCCTTGCTTTCTTTCATCAGCGCCAGTACATTCTCCAACTCGTAGTTTTTCTTGGTAAGAGTATTAATCTCATCTTGAAGTTTCCTCACTTCCGGTTTGGTTTGCTCATTATTCTGTGGTGTAGCCTGCTGCTGCGGGTTAGATGTTACCAATATTGAGTCCTTGTGTTTTATTTGCGCCTCGTTCAGTCGCTTTTTAAGCTCCACGTTTTCCTTCTCAAGCGTCAGGATTTTGTTTTCGTAGGTAACGTTTACGTCGTGATGAACAAGAATACCGTTTGTACTGGCTTGTTTGTTATTATTGTTGGCTACTCCAACCCCACTCACCGCACCACTCAAGTTGCCCAAATCCGATATTTTACTTTTTTGTGTGAAAGTGAATCCCACAAAGGGCAAGTGAAGGCCGGTAAATATTGCATTGGTCGTGGGAGGCACCGCATCCGACTGTCGAAGGTCATTGTCATCCACATCAAAATTGGACGTGTCTGTTGGACTACTCACTTCCGGAATGTAGGGGGCTACTCCTTCCCGAATGTTATCCCAATCAATGCCAACAAACCATGCATGTGCCTTGAAATCATCAAGACCCTTTTGCCCCAGACGTAATTCCGCACTGCAAATTAACTTTCTCATCAAGTCTTTCGCCTCATTTGTCACGTCCACTCCATTTCCTTCCGGCGGGAAATCAAAACAATTCTGTACAAAAATAAGAAAATCCCATAAGTTTTCTGTAGCCAATCAATTAATTACGTCAAATTAATTACCATCATTAAAAAAACAGACTAGCAGTTCTGCATTCATTTCATGGTTTGTTTCATCATCAAAATAAACATTTTTGCTCCTCCAACCGTACCGAAAAGCATAAAAAGGGCATCCTTGCATGCCATTTTTTGGCGAATACCATCATCATCAATCCATTCTACTTCAATAAAATCCATAAGACGAACGAGTCGAGCATTTTATAAAATTCAACGTCCTCAACAAAATTGGGCCACGTATATCCTTCCCCCCTGCCACCGTAATATTTTTGTACAAGTAAATCACGTAAAAGACTTTCGCTTAATTTACTCCACCACCATAATGCTATATATTGGTATATACGCTACCACGCATTTAAATTTCAACCAGTTTCAACAACCCATTTACCATTTCGTTCAACAGCCGCATGCATATCGAATAAAAACATTCTCAACAAAAAAAACTCTCCAAAAGACCATCATCCTATTAGCCACCAACAACACCACCACTTTACCAGCATTTCATCATGATCATCATAAGGAAAATTAAACTCTCATCAGCATTTCTTCCTCGTTTTCCCCATTTTATGAATTAAAACAGCTGCAGCCTCTGCAGAGAGCCAACAAGAAGAACCAGCGCCCCATCATCGTCAACATCAGCCACACCACCACCACCAGCAGCAACCCTAATCATCTTCTTGCGTAGCGGACAAGTAAAACAAGATGAAAGGTTGGTCTACAAGTCTGGTGGTACGGTACCACACTTAGCACAATGCCTTTTGTTGATGGTGATGCGATGGGTCGGTTTTTCTTCAAAACTGCAACTCAAGCTGCTCTCTCTCTCTTTAAAGTATCGGATTACATTTTACAACAAAAACAATAATACCAGCAGTAGCAGCAGCCGCTAAACCAGTTTTTCAGTTTTACATCATCTTTGCTCTTTTGCTGTCTGTGCCTAATTTTTAATGAGTATTCAGCTCGCGTCCGCGTCCCTGAATCCGTGTGTGTATGTGTTTATAATAAGTCTTTCTACTCCATTCTCCACTCCACAAGCAAAAGTCGTAAAGTAAAGTACCGTGTACTACCGTCTAGCAAACCAATATTGATGACAACGATGATGATACATAAAAGAAGGGTTTGTGTTTGCACCCATCCCATATACCATACTTTCATTCATTCAATTCATTCATTTCAACAAATGTATTATATATTAATAGGCAAATAGACATATACCTACACACATTCAAACGACACTATATTTAATATGTTTTCTTGACTTTCTGCTCGTGATACTTTGACCGAAGCAAACATTTGGTTTGGTTTTTAGAATGGATGGAGTAAAAGAACTCTGTATTACTTTCCCATTTTCCCATATACCACTACTACTATCCAAAAAGACCCAACCTTCCTGTTTTTCACTTCCATCTCACTGATCAAGACCAGAAGAGCATGTCAAGCCATTTCATGGCAAAAGTTCTGGTGAACCCCCTTCTGTTCTTAAAAACAAGAATGAAAAGTCGTTGGAGTGGATCCCAATCGTCTCATACTACTACTACTACTACTACTACATAGTATTATATATTTTCCCCTTTCCATTTCATTTCTATCAGTAGAAGTGGGAATAGTGCAGTGCATTGTATTATGCATTTTATATTATTGGTGCATGGCATGTTTCTATGTTTCTGTCTATCTGCCATAAGTACATACACATGTGTGAAGGAGATATTGCACATATTTTAATAGAGATAGAGCATCTGTTCTTTTATGCTATTATTATCATTTTTTATAGTTGTTGTATACCTTGTTATTAGAGAGCTTATCATCCGAGCAACACACAACAAAACAAAAAAAAACAAGTTAAGATGCCCGTTGACGGTAACATATACACGCTCATCATCAGCATCATCATTATTACTACTACTACTACCATGCACGATCATACCCTCCATGTTTTCGTAAGATTCTAAGTACAACCGTTTTTTTTAGATGAAAAGCTAGGCAAAAGTGACGTGTTGTTGTCACTATCATCGTCGCCTTTTCCTTCTTCGCAAAGCTTAAATGAAGGCTTGGCTTAGTAAAAATTGTATTCTATTTGCATATAAAATGTCTTTACGTGACGTACACGTATTTTTCTGCCAAGACGATCATAATGTCTTTTGCTTGGTAAAAGGAAACAAGAGAAGGCAGATGTATACCGTCATATTTCAGTCAGTCACACAGTCACAATCACAAACAACAAAATAGCAAAATTTCGACGTAACAGTCGTTATACAGCAGTTGTGTGTATGTACCTACGCATTTTGTTGGTATGTTTGTGAGCACAGTCATTCCCCGTTGAAACGATGTCATTGCCAAGAATGTGGAAATGGTAGAAAATGTGAAAAGGAGCATCTCATAATCTCTTTAAATTTTTTTTTTACGTTTGAACCCTGAAAGTTTTGTTCGTGAGTTGAAAAAATCTGAACTGAACCAAGAAGTCATATACCTAGTAGCTATAAACATTTACTCCCTCATATCAATTCTTCAAGCTATATATATGTGGTAGTTAATATCTATGTATCTTATTTTCGACTTGACTTTTTCCTTGGCTTCTCATGATTCTTGGTATATTATTGTTTAATTTCTAGGTTTTCTTTGCTTTCCTTGGCTTCCTTCCTGCCATCATCATATTATTATCCTTCCCTGAAAAATTTCATTTTCCACTCGTGCTTAACTTTATCATACTCATTACTCATATCAAAACAATATGTTGTTTTTGTAGCTTTTCACTTCTTTTTCATTTTTAGGGGAAAAAATTTCATTCATAAAAGGTTGTTTGTCTTACAAAAAAAAAGTTTTTTTTAGCATAAAAAATATTATCTTCAAACTTTTGTACCTTGTACCTTGCTGTTACACAGATGTTAATGATGATAATTTTCATCATACTCATTAAATTCCCTCACAATTTCACTTTAATACACTTCTTTCCCATATATTTTTATATCTACGCTATTATTAAAGATTTAGAAAAAACTGAGACTTTTTTTGCTGCTCAAATATGTTACCTTTGCTTCCTCTACTTACATACAAATATATATATATAAGTATTTGGAAAGTTTAACAGTAAACTAGAGAGATAGAGAAAGACAGGAAAAAAAAACATTTTTTGGGTAAACTTGCGGAAGTAGTAAATGATGTGGTGTGGTGGTGGAATTGGTATGATGGTGTGTCTTTTAGTTTAGTAGCGTTTGTTTTGAGTGTCCATAAAGAGCGTTTACATTTCCACAGGCAATAATCATATAACATAACATAACCACATCTCTTTTTTACACGATGACATGAATATACATATAGCAAAAGATCTATTATTATAGTACAACCGCATTCTGTAAACTTTTATGTAGGTATATACATTAGTGCATAATATAATGATTTGCTATTGATATAAATTCATATTATACCCCTTTTGCATATAAACACAATTATGCGGTAACAACAGTATATCAAAATCAAACTATTTTTAGACTAGTGCAGTGTGAGTGTACCAACCAGCAGCAGCCAGGTACGACGAGAGTACAAACAAATGATAATACAAAATGTACACATAACAGGCTGGTATGTTACAAAAAGTACACACACACGACACGACCTGACTTGATAGAATTCAAACAAGTCAATATATACACACACAAGAACGAAAGTATAAAAGTATGCTAGAGTCAGAGCCTAAAAAAAAGTGAAATCTTCGACTGAAATCTTTGTCTTTGGTTTGCTCTGAAGAAGAAATTGGGTAAGAAAACGGATATGTCCAAAAAGACATGAAGACATTTAATTCCCCACAACCATTCATAGAGCAAAAGTGCATAATAATAGGTACCTAATAATAATAAAATATCCTTTCAAGATAGAAATTTTACAATAAAAGCCTGTCTCGTTTTGTAAAAGTGTGTAGAATAATGTTTGTATATACTTATTTTTCTTGTTTTTGCTAAACCGAAAGCATTTTGAATTTTAAGTACACATACTATAAATGTAGGTAACTTGACATGCTTTGGTTTTGGTGGTGTCTGGTAAATGCACATAATATAATATGCATGTCAGCATTATTATTGTGAAATGAAAACATGTTAATGTGATGCATAACTCAAGTCATGCATTTCATGCCATTCTTGCCAAAATCAATTCATAAAAAAGCATCACAAATCTTTTTTCAGGGTCTTCCCGTTTTCATTTTCTCTTACGGTGCTTTACAAACAACAAAGTTGTAGTAGTAGTAGTAGTAGTAGTAATGATACATATAACGTCATCCGCGTCATCATCAACATCAACATCATCACCGGCATCATATCACATGCTTCCTCATAGCATTCTATCCTATTACTACGGCTGCTGCCTTCTCTTCTTCCGTTTTTTTCCATTTTTTGATGTTTTGCCAATTCTGCAAGCTGAAGGATCATCCTTCTCTCTTTTCTATTATACAAACAACCACTGGAACACTTTTCCTCTCAAAAGCCTTTTTTCTTTCATTTTCTCTTCTCTCTTCTCCACAAAATTTCGTGTATTTCATCTTGTAGGTAGGGATGCATGTATACGTAATATGTGTACCATGTCCATGCATGTAAACCTTGCAAGAATTTTCTTTTTCTCAAGATACCGTCGTGCACTGTGAATATATCCATTATGTTTTTTCACACACTTTAAAAATTACCAACACATTTATTATGCATTTTTTACTCATAATAATTTTTCCACAGAGAGTTGAGGTGAATGAGAAGGCTCATTACGTATTCCTTCCTTGCCTGCTGACGCGGTCTTCACAAGAAAAATAACTCAATCTTCATGTTCTCATTTTCACTCTTGTACTTATGCATATTTTCTGCTTGATTTTATTTTAACGAGCTTATTTTTTTTTTCATTCAACGCTGTTTGCATGTACTATGTAAGTTATGTATTATGTGTATCTACTCTTTTTTTTAAATAGTCGTTTTATTCCTTGTTCTGATGTCGTTCTCCAAAAAAAAACTATCCAAATTTTAACTAGACCGTCATCATCATCGTGCTCATCGTCATCCTCATCATCATTGTGCTCATCGTCATCCTCTCCCAAACAACAACATCATTGAAAGGAAATGAAAACATCCTTCTTTGCCTTTTTCAGAATTTTTCAATTTTCATCACGAAAATTGCATTGAGACTGATGATGACTGACTATTATTTTTTCCTTCCTCTCTCACATACAAGTGTTCTGTAAAAAGAGGTGAATGAAATGAAACGAAACCCTTTTCTATTATTTTTTCTCATTGATCAGACTCTCATTTTCACACAGTGTTTTTTTGTTCTCGCAATGTTTTCGTATTACATCAGCAAATTACTGTTAGCTGTGCCGCTCTCATCTCATCTCAAAAAAGCTCTTCAATTCAGGAAGATGAACATAAACAAAAAAGTCAAAAAAAAAGTAGTTTCATTTTTGCCGAGGTGAGGTTTTGTTGAGGTGAGTGGTATAGTGGTAAAGTTTGTGGTGGTGGTGATGGTTTTGGTAGATGCAGCCAAGAAGAGAAGCTACTTTTTTGGTTAATGATGCTCGACGACCATGTTAATCAGCGCTCTCGTCATTTTTATTTATTTTTCTTGTTAACCCTTTTCTATGATTTGATTATGTAAGAACGTAGTGCGTAACACAAAAACAGACAAGACATGCAAGCGCAATTTATAAAGTCAAATAATCATCATCATAATTGCCCCAGCTGAGTTGAGCTGAATTGAATTGAATCACTGTTGTTGACTGTTGCTTTTTTTTACTTGAGAATCTCATTGAGATTTGATAGGCACGCACGTAAATATGTACCTATAATGTGTATGTACTACATGTAGCGTGTACTGTGAACATTTATAACATGCATACCTGTCTTTTTATTAGGAAGTACACCGTTGCAATTTGATTATTAGAGTTACGTTGTAAGATTATGATTATGATGCCACTCTCCTCAGCAGTCGCTCTTCATGTTAATCTAATCACAGCAGAGCGGTAGTAGTAAACCCTCTGCCTCAATTCGATTCAATATATTATTTCCTAATTTTCTAATCATAATCATTTTACTCATTGATGATGATGATGATGGTGTTCACATAAATGTGATGATTCCTGTTTGATGCCTATTATTACACTTTTGCACTCATTTCATATCTATTTTTATATTATTATGTAATACGCCATACTTGTACTATAGCGTAACTATCTAAAAAAAATGTAAACATAATAATAATATTTTTTCCACATCCTCTTGTGTGTGCCCGTTCTGTTTCTTATGCCGTTGCCGCCGTTGATGTGATGTGCTGTTCTGCTTCTTTCAACCATAAAAATACATAACATATTGCACAACGCAACAACCCATTTTTTCTATTTTATTTATAAATCAGTAAATCAGCAAAACAGCATGAAGAAAAAAAAGGAGAGTTTGGATTTGTGAATTTTGTAATGTGTGGTTTATTTCTATGTATTGCAGAGCACAGCAAGAGGAAACCAAATCAAACCATCTACGAAAAAAAGAAGAGATTTTTTATCGACAGAGAAGATAATAAGATGCTCAGAAAATAAAGTTGAAACTCATCGACTGCTGCTGTTTTCTTCACAAGAGCAGAAGAAGATGCAGAAAAAAATCAACCACCACCGAGCAATGCATTACAAATTACTATATACTGACTTGACTGGCATGGGCTGCATGCACTGTTCTATATGGATAGAGCGCCACACAATGCGAAAAATTACGTTTTGATTCTCTCTGTGTGATTCATTTGATGATGATGATGATGATGATGGCATGGTGGTGATTTCCTACGTCGATAACAACACCATCATACCATACCGAACACCGACAGACCGACACTTTTTTTTTAATTCCACCTTTTACCAGCAGAGAGTCAGAGCCACTAAACCTTTCTTCCTTTTCTGTTTTGTACGTGAACGTGATTCTTGTGTAATAATAAAGTTAAAATGGCATATTGGCAATTTAACTCACTTACAACAACGCTTACTAAGGAAGAGTTAAGAAAACAGAGGAAAAAGAAGAAGAGGAAGTGTAGAAAAACACATTTAACATCATCATGTTGAGTAATGTTTTCCATGTTAATATATACTACCATGTACACTTGTGAGAAAAACGGTAATGTGCATATGATCATTGTATAAAAAAAGATGAGATGAGATAACAGTCAAAAGGCGGAGAATATTTTTTTCTGGTCAAAAAATAATAGGAGGATTTGGTGGTTGGGATTTTGCTAAGCTAAACGAAAAGGTGAAAAAAAGGAGTAAAATGGACTGCAGCGTAGCGCTCAGAACAAAATATAATAATGCAATGGTAATAATATGAACTCTTGTAGGGACTATATGGATGGATGGACGGATGTAATATGGCAATGGTGGTTGGTTTGGTAGTGGCAATGCCCATAAAATCCCTCTCGTTTTGTTACAGCTTAGTACTTAGTTTATAGTGAGTCGGTAAAATTTACGATGGAGGAAACCCCTTTTTATGATTATTATTATTATTCCTTTCATATAATGTTCCTCTTCTCTTGAGTTTTTTTTGTGGCTTTAAAAAAAGATGGTCGTTTTTTAAATGGCTTGAAAGTAAGAAAACTCAACCACAATCAATCATGGAGGATCGTGACCGGAGACGAAGTGAACAATAAAATAAAAAGATGATGATAAAAAATGAAGGGGTTAAAAAATGGGCTGAATCGCAAATGGGAGTATGTACTTTTTACTGAGGAAACGTATCATTTTCTAAATGGTTGTAATTGACTTGTTTGTGACTTACCTTATGATTCATAATTTTCCCGTATGTTTCCACCAAACTTTCTGCGTAAAAGGGCGTCTCCCCATACAACATTTCATACATACAAACCCCGAGTGACCACCAATCACACTCTCTATAAAAGATATATAAATAAATAAAATTAGTAATTATTCTTAGAACAAGGTTTTTATGGAACAAGATTTAAAGATTACAATTTAAAATCATTTTTAAAAAAAAAACCTTACCGAAAACAGAATAAAGAAAGGAAAAATGACCCAATTAAATTACATGTTTCAGCAACAAAAACAAACAATTATTTATTATGTTTTTAATCACAGGGCAATTACCCTATTATTATCCTTAACTTAACGGATATGAAACGAAAGCTGATATGGTATATTATTATAGTGTTCATAATGACAAGGCGCCTTTTTGCATTTTTTGTTACGCTGCTCAATCTCCACCTATTTCTTGCACACTTTCGTTTTAAAAGCTTCCGTTTTTTGTGCCTTTTATGACTTAAATCTCCTCTGTCCTGATTCCTTATAAACGAGAATTACTTACTCAGCGAATCAATTTATCATTATTTATCACTTGGTCTGTTCATCCGGCCGTCAGCTCGTTCCTGTTATTATAACTCGCTAACTGTTAAGACAAGCTCAGCCTCTCGACATTGGAGATAACATTTCTATTTATATTACAATCTATGTCAAAAGTTTGCTGTAATAAATTTTGAGTATTTTATTTTTATTTTTAAATACCAAATGAATTAAATACACAGTCCGACTCCGAACCAACAAAATTGCAGCTATGTATGTACATATATAATATATATGTATACTACATAAATTGTAATTAGCGGCCCTTCGCTAAAACGTTAAAGGAATGTAGATTTCCATTGTTAAATTTTTGCTACTTGTTACAAATGACAGATTAATTTGCATTTCTTCACGGTGTATAAAACTGTAAAAATTACGTGTATTAACATTCAATCCTTTTTTTCATTTCTATCTTGAAATCTAAATGCTTTTGAGTCATTTTGCTCATTTTATCATCTCAATAATACAAAATGGCAAGTGTTTTACTGCTTTTTTTGCTTTATGCATTGCATACATATATCTACTTATAATATTATTATTATTATATATTATAATGTTGACAACCTGTTACATTGCTCCACCACCACCACCAGCATTAAAGTTAGATATATATAAACCTCGCCTTCTACAAGTCTTATGTTCACAGTTGTT
>JAHZNC010005907.1:0-14022 GCA_027744095.1 Zhuqinia jingwanae | reverse complement strand
ATAAAATAATCATTAGTATCCATGTTCATCCCATTACTACTTTATTCATTGCAAATTCCATGAAAAAAATTCATTACCTTATCTATCACCTTCTTTCTTCCATACTCCTTCACCTTTCATTACTAGACCCATCAACTTTTCATCTTCACTCCTCCTGTCACCTGTAGAGAACTCATTTTGAACAAATTGATCATTACCGAACAGAAGAGTGAGGAGTTGATCCTACTATTAAAGGGTGGTACAAAGAAGCATTTGCATATGATTGTAGCATTCCCAAAACTACAACTTACACAATAAATTGATATCTATGTGAAGAGGCCCTCTGCATAATAAATTTAATGTTTTTGTTAAATTTTTACAGGACAGCTTAACACTTTAATATGCACACTAACATAAGAGCCTTGAAAAAACATGGAAAACTATTTACATTAATATTAGTGCTATTTAAAATTTAAATCAACATGACCTAAAATTCTTATGCAATTAAAATATATTATTTTGTCACAGGTTTGGCATACAACAACAGCGACGTGATGTGTGCATTCATTTATATTCAGGAAATAAAACTGACGAAGGTGATATTTGATCTAGCGAAAACTGTTATTTATTTTTTATTTAAACTAGCCACTCTCATTTTTTGTCACGCATGTCGGAAATGAACGTGAATGAAAACTAAAAGAAAATCAAAATGATTTGTTGTACTACTGCACTGTCAGTCTGACACTGTCCTGCTGATTATGATCATGTGTCAAAATAGGAACACTCGTACAATTGTATTGTACGAGTGTACCTAATGCTAACTTCTCTATTTTATAAAACCAATACCTATATTGGCAATTAGTACAAGCGTGTCGTTAAAATTCTAATCCGGCCTTTTTATTGATACCTATCTACATGTGCGTGTTTATGAATTTTATATGCACCTACTAATTGCTTTTTATGGAGGAAATTTAGACGCTTAGTAAAGTCATAACATTTCATTTGGACAATACCTAATATACTTTGTTCTATGTATATCAGTTGTAGTCATCATCATGTGTTACGATTTTACAAATCTACTTGTTTTGTAGCGCTGATTATATTGTATTATTTTTATGATTTGATATAATTTTAATAGTTGCATGTCTACCAAATGGATAGGTACATTAATTGGTGGTGTTACCCACTGCAAGTTTCTTAAAAGATATAATGAAAATACTTTTATGATTATAAAATAAATAATAACTAGTTCTGATTCCGCTGATGCCAAAGAACCAATAAATTATTGTTCAAATTATCCTATCATTGTATCTTCAGGTTTGTTTGCACGTTTGTCGCACCACACAGGACGCAAAACCCTAATGAATGATAACTTTTTATATTAGATGCCAATATCGCATGCTGGAATTATTAGCACACTCGTCATCATCACACTTCGGTAAGTGATATAGAGCTTTTTTGACTTGATGTACGTACATAATAGTATGTCAATTTTATATCATACCTATATATCAAAGGCCGACCTGTGCTTGATTTTCTTCAATTTCAATCTTCCTCCAATGTGTAAAAATAGCAAGACGTAGAAACATTGACAGAATATTTATACGATGATGTATATTTAATATATAAGGTGCTCAGAAATGTATGCATGTTATTATTGTCTGCCTGCACGTTTTCAACCAGAAAACCAGTTCTAATTGAAAAAAATCAGAATTATTGATCACGTAATCACGTCAGTACATTTCTCACTTTTCTCTCAAGGAATAATTGTTTCACTTCACGATACCATTTTCTTCCAGGACTTCTTTAAAAAAAGATTTTTCTAAGAATTATTCCGTTAGAAAAAAGTCTTCGTTTTGAAGATCCAAATTATTGAACAATTTACTTCTTACTCTGATGTGTTTGCTTTACACCCCAAATGTGTTATGTACACAATGCTCACAGAAGTATTCGGATCAGATCAAAGATTTGTTCACAATCACTTCATATTTTTATTAAGATTTTGAATCGTTCATCTACGTCATTGTAAACTCAAACACAATATTATCTTTATGATTGATTATTGCAAATACCACACATTAAAAAAACTATATGATAGTTTAGTGAGCTGATTCTTCGTTTTCTGATTATCGTGTTGTATTCCTAGCTGCATCCAAAAAGAAATTATTTATTTTGTAAAGAAAAATTGCCTCATTATTATAAATGTGTATGAGGATGACTATCCATAATAGTAGCAGTAAACCATAATTGCACGCTTTTCCATGCAAAATTTTAATGGAGTAAATATCCTTTACCTGTTCTCCCGAAGAAACTTTTGTAGTCAGCAACAATTTTACAGCTCTCTGTTATTGAGACATTGATTAGTGTACGCTTTTAGCATAATGTTATATATTGAATGTCATTTTACCTGGTATCATTTTGGTCTGGTATTTAGGTATTATGCGTCTCGATTTCACATAAAAATACAATACATACTGAATGCATTGTACCTTGTAAATCATTACACATACCATACAAGCTTAGCAAGTTTAACGCGTAATATTATGCTTGTGCATCAACATCACATTCACATATTACAGCAGATGCACAATCATCTCATTACACTGTGCTCACCGCGCTTCCACCAATGAACCTAATTAGATGAGCAAACAGGTGCATTGCCGACCTTACTTTTTAAGGTCATTGTTGTCATCCTGTCGTTATGGTTGAATTTATAGTGTGATGACGATGAAATGATGATGTGTTAATCAGCAAATCTAGAGAGTGTTTATTAAATTGCCACCGACTGTTGATTCGTTGTAAAATTCAAACCTGTAAAAGCTATATATATAATTTTTGCATGCAAGTCGATTTGAAATATGCATAAGCATAATAAAAGGTTGCCTCTTATACTGTCATCAAACTGTCAAATAAAGTGATCATCATGTCCTCAACTCCGTTAGATTAAATCCGCAAATGAGATGACAATATTGTGTCTATGGCGTCTACAGATTTTTTTTTGCTAAAAACTCATTTATTGAAACGATGCTTTTGTTTATTTTACTTTTGTAACCATGATTTGCATCTTATTTTTCATGTCCACTAAATTTGGTTATTTTAAGAATTCGTTTATGGCCGGGGTACGATGTTACGCAATGCCGCAAAAGGACCAAAAGTATACTTAATCAAATGATTAATAATAGCAATAAATTTCGCAAGTATACTAATTATTAATTAAAAGTATTAATTAATATTAAATACTTATAAAATGGCTTTTATATATGATAATTAACGGTAATTAAGATATGCATCAAAATTGCAGGTTATGCAATAATTTTTATTTCATAGATAACTGTCATTTATTTAACATTTTATTTATTTATTTAAAGGAAAAATCCTATTTCTCAGTAATTTGATAATCGCAAATCGAGAAAAAAAGTAGTGAAAAAAATGACATTCTTTTTTACATCGAATTTCGCTTACCTAGAAAATTTTGTAGCAATTTTAGTTGAAAGTAGGATTTACAATGTCAATGATGCTAAAATTAAATGTTTCTAAAATTGATGATCTGATTTTGTATTTCCAAGGAATTTCCGATTTGGTGATGTAATAAATTTGTCAATTCACAATGGTCCATTGCCTCTTATCGCTGTAAAAATAATTAGTTGTGCATTCCCCCCTCGGATAGTATTATTTATTCCATGTAGATCTTACCTTAAATGTTTAGTTTAAATTCATATTGTATGTTTATTGTTCCTTTTAGTTACATTTAAAAATAAAATCAATAAAAAGCATTGAAATTAAAAACATGTGTATCAAATTACCCGTTTATTACCACCTCAAGGTCATTTTGTAATAATTATCATTATTTAAAAGAAATGCATGCTAGTTTAATAATTCGATGTCAAGAATGTTGAAAGTGCATTTGTAATAAATTTTATGTTAGGACAGGCTCGGCTGTTATGTGCAATTTTATTGGTCATGAACAATAAAGGGCTTTTGCGCAAAATATATAATAAAAATAACTTCGTTAACATCAAAATTTAGGTAATAGCATTTATGTATTTATGGCCAATTTAATCGAGATCTTCTTTTTGTGACAACTCTAATTCAGAAACTCATTAATACAACAATACAAAATTAAACAAAACAACTATAACGTCAATCAAATTATCACCGAAAATTCATATTTCCTTAATCTTATATTTAAAAAAAAACAATAACTAAACATTATAAAATACAGAACAATATTATGATCATCAACGATACATTAGACAGAAATAATAAATAGAATAAAGAGATTTAAACAGAAGGATCAACATTTTTAAATTAAGACACATAGTATAAGGGTGCTGCTATTTTAATTTACAGTTTATATTATTATGCACAATATATGACATACAGGTACAACTTCACTGAATCCTCATACAATCCTTTCATCACTTTGCGTTTTTCTTTATGCTTAAAGAGTGTGAAATGCCAGACAGGAACTATTTTTTTCGTCATTTGCAGGAAAACAATCATAATTTTTCCAAGTTAAGTAGTATAATGAATAATGCCAATTACATTATTTTTTCTTAATAGTATAACACAGATTAATTTCACAATGTAACATTAATAATATCGTTTTCAATTGTATTTTAAACATTAATACATTAATTGCTACAACATAATACTTCAATACTTCAATATCACTCTCGTGCTCGTGTTTTAAAAATAAATCCTAGTAATTTACAATTAGTAAATTTTATTTCGTTTGCTACAGGTGGGTTCATATTATGATTATGCACTATAGCTTCACTATATAGTACATACGTTATTAGAATCATCTCAAGGATGGATCTTCCAACAATACCGAGGCTGCATGTTCCAGATTCCAATTTGATCTAGTTAATGTTTGTTCACATCTACCTCTATTACCTTGGCCCAATCCCAATCTAAAAGTTTAAAAAAGAAATAAGGCATATAATTCCCGTTTGTGAGGAACCAATTTGATTTTCTGATGAAAATTGTACATTTCAAAGAAAAACTTACTTCAGTAGTTGATCAATTTTCAGGGATTTTTCCGCCGCAGCCATATCTCTGGAAGCTTGTATGGCAAACAATATTTCTTCTCGTGAAGCACTGGGAACTGCTGAAGTAAGAATTCGAACTGGATCGAAATTTTGTTGTGATGTGTTACTGAATTCTGAATTACCACGTGGAACTTGGGCGTAAGGAACTCGAACGGCGTGCTGTGGGTCAGGAGGTGGTCGGTATGCCGGTAGCGCTCTACCATTTTGAACATTGACCGAATTGACAGAATTACTCCTCATGAAGCTAGGAGGTGGTGGCAAATTATATGGACTTGGAGAATTACTTGAAGGGATATTATTTTGAATAAAAGTTGCTGGTTTTTGACTGGCACCATTGCTGTGTACATTTCGAGTATCAGTAAAATTATTCCAAACTTCATCGCCACTATCAAGTGTATTCAAACAAACGGATGACCGACTGCCTAAATTATTCAGGGTTCCGCCATGTAGATGATTTACAGATTTTATCTGATCTTCAGGCTTGGTACCATTTCTAATGCCAATTGTATCATCTAACCATGAGAATGCTTCGTCGCGCTTCTTCAACAGTTCCATTGATGGTTTTACAACGTTTTGAGGAACTGGACTTTGAGGTTTCATCTGGGGGCTTTCAATTTGCCGTGCTGAGTCACTGGATTCATCTGACATGTTTAAAGTGTCGAATTCGCGAATAATGCTTTCAGGAACTTTCGGACTTTTCTGATTTGGAACAACTAGTTGGCAGGGAGGAATAGTTTCATCTGTGGCCGAGGTTGCTTGTGGTTGGGCCTGCTGGGGTACTGTAGAATAGTACCTAGAAGGTGCTGGAGGAGGCAGAATGTTGGAGGTATCAAATGGGTCTGGTGACGTGCGGCCGTTGTACACGGAATCAGTCTCTGAGTATTGTGACCAGTCTGCGGAATCCGCAACCGATGGAGCAAATCCATATCCTGATACGGATTGTGTGTCGTTTTGAGAATGATCTGGGAACAATGTATCGGGAGCTGCGTGATGCTGAGGTATACTGACTTGCGTTAATCCATTTGCCCTCCCATTTACATGTGGTAGATTGGAATATAGTTGTTGTGCTTCGGCATGAACGTTGACTAATAAGTTCACTGGGGGTGGGCGGGGAGGAGGACCACCTAGAAACAAATATTATTTCAATTTCAAAATGTTGCAACCTTACTTTGTTGCTGTATCAGCAAATGCGCAAGAACATAAATCGCATTGTTTGAGACTGACCTTTATTGTTTGACTTGGATGAACTGGCACTGGTCGTAGGTTGAGGCTGGGGTACATTATAATATGCTGTGGAGGCCGAATGACCCTTGGAGTCTATGGTTGCGGATTTATTGTCTTCTGATAAGTCTATTAAGACGCCTTCCGATTGTTCCGTGGTACCCCTCCCTGTGCTGCCTGGTGGAGGTTTGATTTTAATAGGTGTGCCATTCCCTTCAGTAGATGACTCATTTCTGAATTTGGAATAGCCGTATTGTTGCTGCTGCTGCTGAGATTTCTGTAGCGATCGAATTGGGGGTATACTGCTTGTTAAAGGATTCCCTGCAATTTAGATGATATTTTTTTAAACGATATCTTTAAAAGGTTCTTCCGAAAAATACAATTACATCTTGTACTACATGTATACTTACGTTTTGAACGGTCGCGAAGATGTGGAGTTGTACTTTCGTTGGAATCCTCGGGAATGCCAGACAGGCAGCATCTAGTATTAATTTTCCAGCTTCTCCCTCTTCGCGAAACGCTTGATTAGCTTCTAGGACGTGTGGAAAGTTTTCACATAGGTAAGCCCTCAAAGCTGGAAAGGTTGGTCTGTCTGATGGCTCCTTTGCCCAACACTGTAGAACAGATAGAAACATTTTAAAATATTTTTTTTATTCATTAACGATAGTTAGCACTGACTTGGTTTGAGCAACATACTTGTAACATAATTTGATATAATGAGTGTGGACAAGCGTCTGGCTGATGAAGCCTTTCCCCTTCCTTGTCAATCTTGTGAAGAATTTGCGCCCCGTTGAGATCTATCCATGGTTCTTCTCCGAACGTAAAAATTTCCCAGAGTGTCACAGCAAACATCCATGTATCTATTGAAATACAAAAAAAAGAAACATATTCACGATCGTACATCACTTTTTATGCTTTGCTGGGTAACTCGTTAAAATGATTGTTTCTACCTGAAGCATGAGAAAATTGCCGCGCCTTGAGACTCTCAGGGGCACACCACGGGAAAGGAACTTTCTGTCGTTCAGTCATCACGTAGCAATCGTGCTCTTGTGGCAGAGCCCTCATCAAACCAAAGTCTCCAATTTTAATCTCTTTCAGCGACGCCAACAGAACGTTTCTACATGCAAGATCTCTGTGAATGCATCGCTGTGACTCCAGGTAAGCCATTCCCGATGACACTTGAATTGCCCACCTCCACATGTCTGTAAAATATTCAAGAAAATACAAAACAATCATACATATCGGAAAAATTTCTTTTTTATCGGAGTAAAATCACAATTTTAGAAATACCTAGAATGGAAATATGTCCGCATTGTTTTCGCAAGTAATCTAGTAAACTTCCCAATTCTGCCAATTCGGTGACCATCATTAATGGATTACTGAGGACGACTCCGTGTAACCTATGCAAATTAAACAGACATATAGCAAAACCTTAATTTCAAGAAAAATGTATTTTAGTATTTTAAAAGTTTACTCTTGCTACCTGACGAGGTTAGGGTGATCAAGCTGATGCATCGACTGTACTTCTTTGACAAAATCCTGCAAAATTCCCGGAAGGTGAAGCGCATCTTGTTTTAAAACTTTTACTGCCACCGACATTAAGTTTCCCACTGGGGTTTTCCAGGCCCCTTTCAAGACGACTCCAAATGAGCCATCCCCTAGCTTATGACCTAGTTCAAGATCCTAAAAGAATAAAATACAATAATTTATATTACAAAAATACTCAACACCAATAAATTGCAAGCATTTTTCTTACCTTTTCTTGAATGAGACATGTTAATGATATCCCTGGTTGAAACTCGATATTTGATGAAGTCTTTTTAACAGATCCACTGCTTGTGGTTTTTGGCAACTTTGATTGACTAATGGACGACGGCAGAATTTTATTTACCAGATTTTTACTTTTGATTTTTGTTTTTCGTTTCTTCACAGCTTCAATCAGTCTCCTTGCTCCAGGTTTCCCCATCCCAATATTTTCAAGATCTTCAATGGTGACATAGTCAAAGTGGGACATGCGGGTTACCTGTATCATTGTAATAATCACACGAGTATTAATCTATATTCCCGTGAATAAAAACGAGACTGGTAGGAATTGGAAAAGTTGATATATGTAACAAATTTTTCTTGGGACGTTACAATAGAGGATGTAACGGCCCTACACAAAAATGCTATGAATTCTTGTTCCCACCGTGAGCACACATAAGGGTGATACAGTTTCACAACCCATGCCGGCTTAATTTGGTGGGGTGTGAGCGAATTTGTTTCATAATTGTTCTCACTTTCTCCGACTTTAAACTGAATTAATAGTCTCAATAAGGTAAGTAGGTACTAGGTGCATAGGTGATCGTTGTTGATGTAAAAGTGCGTACCTGTAATTCATCCCGGATCCGTACATAAAAATGCTCCAGCTGGGTGTCTCTGAGTATTTGGATTAGCCATTCTGCGCTCTCATCATCTGACATTGCTCGCCGACTACTTTTAAACTGCTCAAAGTCGAACTCGAAAATGGGAATCCGTTTAAAATAAATACGTAATTTCAGTCATAGGTATGTTTTGTATTGCAGCACCAACACCTTTTAGTGTGGTGCTGAGCAGATTCCAAAATTCACCCCTTTCTTCTCGTCTTGCGTCACTGCAAAAGTGGAAGTGCTGGACACGGTCTGTCAGTCTGTAATAAAAAAATGATAAAATATCGTTAATATTACAAAGAAAAGAACTGGAAATCTATAAAAAGTAAGTTATTACAAAAAACTGACTGCTTCTGCTGGAATGCATTATACTATTGCATCAAATCAAATACACACATGTTTGTGCTAGCAGAATTGACAATTTGCATTTGTATATATGAATGCAAATTAACTAGAACTGGAACACTTTGACCATTATCATGCGAATTTCTGTTCGTCTTTCTATGCATGGTCGGATTCTTGTACTTTGGTTATATGATTTTTGTGCATATGGCGTGGTGTAAAACTAAACCAGATTAGTAATGGTAACTGGAATCCACAGAGGTCACAATTTACGATTGCTTGAATGTTTCTTTATTCATTAGGTCAGAATGTACGTGAAAATATGTCAAATTCTGTGGATGGAAATATGGTACAACAACAATTAAAGGAGCACAAATTCAATGACTACTTACTTGATTGATAACTTTTTATGGGACATTCATTGAGTTGTATATATCAATATCAATCGGGATTGGAATTTAGAATATGAAGTACGTTTGTACGTAAATGTGGCATATATATCAAGCACTTTGACACAATATTCACACATGAAGGAGGAGATACAAAGCAAATGGTAAATTAGTAACATAGCAGGTCATTTGATGCTATATTGTATGTGTATATAGTTAAATGCAATATTGCATTTAACTATATACACACATAATACGAATATGAATCGTTCCAAAACATCCGTTTTGTGTTGAGCAAAGGTAACAGTAACTAGTAACAGTATGTGAGTGATACTGATAAGTTATAATTTGTAAAATGGCCAAAAAATATATAGTAATTTCCCTGCGAAACATTATACTGTGCAACAACTACAGACATACAACGTTTTTTAATTAATGTGATTACAGATCAAATATTATATTACTTTTTCATGTAATAATGTAAGAAAAATGATGATACACTCGTTCATTCAACAGGAATATTTTAATGAAAACTTTTAGTTCATTTCCTTTTACAAATTACAAATCCTTTTGTGATTTAACTTTCACTCAAAAGACAAGATTAGAGCTGTGGGTGCATGTATGTGTACCATAAATGAGATAAGATTTTGTCGCCTTTGCTTGTCACTAAAGAGTACGCATAAACATTATACGTAGAGGTTATAATTATTGTAATTCCAAATGCGATTCAGATTCAAAATTATATCTCTATAATGTATTATAATGCAAATATTTTATATCCCTATTTATATTTACATGTTTATTGCCGTTACGTACATAACTTGCTGCCATTTCCTACAAGTAGGTATTTTTATACAAGTAAGGAAGTAAAAAAATGCTCCTCCTTCACACATTTTATTATTGACAGATCAAATCTTATATGCATATCGTCATGTTTTGTATGATAGTGTTTTATTATTAAACATATACCGGTAAATGAGGATTACAAGCTTTTCATGTTTTCAAATACACAGAATTAAATAATCAATAAAAATATTTTTTCTGGTACAAAGTCATCATGAAAAATGGGTGTCATTAAAGTTGAAGGCGAGCTAAACTACCATAGCCATAATAAAAATTTAGCTTCATCATGTCAGACCTGAACCAGACGTGGAATATGGCGGTGCTAAGCTGTATGTATACCTAAATATATATACTGTTTCTACTTTTTAATTTAAACAAGCTCTGCTAGTACGCTTCACATTTTTTCTTTATTTACACAACATTCATGAAAAATGTAAAATTATCCAGACATCAATACCTATTCTAATTACACTTCTATCTATCTCGCTTACAATTGTGGTTTTCACAAAATTAGAAATTCAAAATAGATACGTATTACTTACATGCATCTAATCATCGTAATTACTACACATAGTACAGATACATCCAACATCACATCGACATCAGCGTCATACGTAGTAAAAATCCTCCTCTCATTTCAATATCGCCAATAAATTCTCTACATACGAAATTTTGATACTACGCATGTGAATAAATATAGATTTTATTTGCTTTTAGATATTTTGTCATGAAATTTTTTACCCGATAGAATTTTCCCAATTTATTTTAGAGTCTATGACTACCTATGTATATGTTATTTGCTTTCATGGGAATCATCGCTGATGGGTGTAATGTGTAGGTAATACTACTAGGTATACATGATATATGAGTATACCCATTAGCCTACTTGTGACTTGTCAATCCGTCAATCAATTTGATCTCTGTCTTTAACGATACACATGTTGAATTGCTGAGCTCATTAAAAAGAGGATGAAAGGAAGTGTATGAACTATGAACTATATTGTGGCACTGGTGATGGATCAAATAGAGTGTGGCTGATGTATAATGTTTAGATAGGTACATTTTACACACATAACATTACACTGCAGTGTTCCCTGTTAAAAACTTTAAATCCCTGTATTATGATGATGATAATCAATCCATCAACACACACAACACAACAAACATCATACATGGTGATCATGGAAAAACAACAGAAATACACATCTGCTAAAAATGATCCTTCGGTTCTGGTTACTCATATTCAACAAGCAGAATTAACTGGCATGTGGTAATTGGCACAATGGCACATCAACATCAGCAATAGTATTAGTTAGTATATATATACGAATACAGGGTGACTGATTACTGATTATGATGCGACTGACAATATACATTATGGTTTCGTACTGATCGTTATCGTTATCATCATAAATCTCAACTGCAAAGCATGCCGTACAAAGAATTATCGCTGTGTTGGGCTAAATAGCCTGCAAAGAGCATAAGCATTAATTGGGCGTATTTCAATATGCACTGCACGGTCAGAAAAGAAACGTCCTCTGTAAAGTTCATGTTAATTCTACCGTAACAATAACTGAATTTTAATTGCTATTTTACTTTTTGACTCCATGGAAAATCTAGCTTGGGCAAATAATTTTTAAATCGTCATGCTCAATGCCACACGAGTAAAAAACAACATAAAACAAGCACAACTGTGTATACTCTGAAAGAACGCAACCCGTGACAGATCTTTGTCCTGCTTCCAGTATTTTAGAGTCGCAATTAAAATTAACAAGAGGAAAAAACACAATAGTTTTATCTGGCATTTATGACCACTACTACTTCAAAGAATTCTTTGAAAAACTTTGAATGCAGAAAATTTGTGCATAAAGCAAGAAGCACAATATTTTTGTAAGTATATGGCTCATGCAAAAACATTTCTTGGAAGAAAGATAAAGATGAGCATTTGACTCAAGGAAGCAAAAGTTGGTTACAATTTGTAACATACAAAAGCAGATTTGCTCTTTACAAACATTTTACACCACCTCAGTTTAAACTCACGTCGGTCCAAAACCCCATACACATTCATTACTACATACACACACTCAATAATGTAATTTACGTGCAGTATTTCTGCATACAATCCCATCCAAATGATCATGCACAGGAGCCCAGCAAAATCCAGCGCTTTTCCATATCAGAAAATCTTTTTGAGATTTTTGTTACTCGACGCCTCTTCTCTTTTACATAATATCATTAATATCACAACTATGCGTAATTATCATTTACACGAGCTATTATGTTTGTATGTAGGTATATAAGAGGTATATTTTAAGCTACAGGGCAAGGCATTATTGACACAAATGTGATAAAATGTTAATTTCATTTGGTTCCAACTTCAATGCCTGTATAATATGACGCTGCCGGTATTCTTACGCTGCGACACAAGTTGTGTCACACAACACAACGCAACTAGCTATATAAAATTTGTGCAAGCAAACTTTGCAGAGTGTCCATGAAAATTATGACGAACTCAAGCTCCAAGTTTAATTTAGAGAGCATAGTGGTAAGTTGAAACTAACGTCATCAGTCGACTCCGTGTCTGTGGAAAATGATGGCTCGTGGCTTCGTTCAATGTAAAACTTTTAATGTCATCTCTTACTCATCCTCAACAAATGAGGATCAGGAATACGCACATAAGTTATTCTTCGTAACATTATCCTTGTCACTCATTACCACTGTAAAATATAAGACGGAAATACTGCTTTGTAATAGTTTACGGAAATACCATGGTCATGATAATTATTATGAATAGAAATGAAGATGAAACGTAGTATATTGTATTTAACCCCAGTCGCAGTTTTTGTTACCTACCAAAATGTAATATGATTTCAGATAGTTACAAATGGACATTTGATTGCGTCTGTTTAAAATATATTCATTCATTCGTTTTCAAATTTAAATATGTAATGTCAAAATTTTCACCTCTGGATACCCTAGTCAAGTTTCATTGCAATTAACTTTATATTGTTATTTCCTGCTACCGTTTTCTTTGTGGCCTTTTGATGCACTTATTACATGAGAATTGGCAAACTTTTAAAAGTTTATTATCGTTATTCTATGTATTATTTGGTCTCTCGAGATCATTTAACAAACGGACATCATCTAAACATTTTTTTTACCTGATTCAGCTTCCCATAACAAATGATCAACACACATTTGTTGATGCCATTTTAATATCTTCTGTTATCACTAATAATTGTTGGAGGCAAAAACAAAGTAAAAAACAACAACAACCATAACTTATTATCATGCCAATGCTTGCTGTGACTTTCTGCAATGCAGAATCTGCATTATCCCAATCCACAAAAAAATTATCAGAGTAGCATGACTTGAGTAATAAAGTGTTTAAACACGATAAAGTTGCAAGTAATCACCACACACTTATTACGTCGCTCCACCCTATGTATTTGACACCTCACAAGTTTTCATTTTTATCCACAACAATACATCAGCAAATTTCACTTTATAAGTAAAAGTGAAAGCAATATATATTTGAAATTACAGAAAATGTTTACATTTACTAATCAAACTTCTATAACTAATATCAAGTGTTTATGCACATACAAACTGTGTAAAATCACAACTACTATTGGCAAGGTCAAAAACGAGGAAAATATTCATTGTTAGTCATTCAGTTCAACATTTTTTTTGTTCAATCGCGAATTCTCCGATTCACAAAAGTCAATTCCACGTATACATTTGTAATGTACCATGCACTATAAACATGATACAAAAACTGATAGC
>JAHZNC010005906.1:0-91638 GCA_027744095.1 Zhuqinia jingwanae | reverse complement strand
CATGCTAAGATCGAATATGACATCTAGTTAATTGTAGTACGAAGGCCATAACGACTGCCATTACGTGGGTTTATTATAACATGAGGACGACAAATTATTGATGCATGGAGGGTGACTTGGTGTGATATGGTCTCGGAGTTTGCGATGATGATACTTTAACTCTACAATGCATCTTCTTGACTTGTTGCCCAATTCACAGCAGTTTATTTAACTGTGATAATACAGCTCACACAAAGAAACCTGTCCTTATATACTATATTCGAACAAATGAGCAACTTTATATATTGACGCATGATTAAACATTCAACATTATTTGCCTTTCACATCATCTTTGATACCGATATTTACATGCATACATGACATTTTTTGTATGCACCATCTGCGCTTCAACAAACTAGCATTATACTACGATTACATGCATACATGATGATGGCTGATGGCAATGTACTTAATGTTGAATGTATGTTTCCAGTTTCATTCACTATTATTCGTACAGATTTACAGATGGGCATTTAGTCAGGAAAGAAGCACTCTCAAGATTCCCCATGCTCTTTGTTAGTTCATCATCAATTTCCTGTTGTGTTCAATACACTTGTAGTTGCGGAATACGGAACGTATTACGGATCATAGGTCTATTGTATTGTGGTAAACAGAGAGTGTTATCAAAACTTGCCTGAAACATTATTATCTTTGTTTGAATTTATGTGGTTTGTCCTCTCAAAATCTCATCACCAGCAATTCATTGTAGAACGTGCAACTATCTGACTGTCAGTCAAAGCCCAGTTTTTATTAAATTAATCGATTGTTAGCTCACGTACCACGACGGGCGCTTCTGCTGATAATACTTGTACAAGTTGCGACACAGTGAAAATACCTCCACAGAAACAATCTGACCATAAAACCAATTACAACTCACTTATCACTCCACACCTTTGCCAGCCAGTGGAAGAGAATAGGGTTTGCGATAAACTTACTTGGTCACAATTGACTTGGCATGATTAATAATATTTCAAGAGGACAGTGGTATACGTGATAATTTGAAGGTTTCAATAGGGAGCGCTCCTCATCAAACTTGTTAGTTGTGTGAAGGCGCAAACAAAGTGCTGTTGCGGAAGGGAAAATATATCGAAAAAGTTGGAGTGTAAAATTGACGTTAAGGGAGAAAAATGAAAAACATGACAATTTCACTGCTGGCCGTGGCCCTTGGACTTTTTGTCTTGTGCGTCCAGGCTGAACCAACATGTAAGTAAAAATTGAAAAAAAAACTTAATATAGTCGTGAGTAAAAACTGGAAATTAAAGTATTCATCCTTTATATCCACACGATATTCATTGATTGATTTTCATAGGTTACGTGAAGCCTCCTGAGCTTGTTACCAAACTTGATTGGCCCGACATGGATCAAGATTGCATTCGTGCGGTGAAGGAACATATTAAAAAGGAGTTGGATGCCTCATTCACTTACATTGCAATGGTATAATGCCAAGTTTATACACAACAAAAGTTCATGTGCAAAGATTTGCATAAGTGAGATCTCTGTATATGACTTTATTTTATTCGAATTTGTCTTTCGTATTTCAGGGTGCCCATTTCCTCAATGCTGCCAACTTCAGACCTGGCGTTGCAAAATTGTTTCTAACACACGCTGGAGAAGAGCGCCAGCACGCAAAGGCCCTGATTGACTACATTTTGTTGAGAGGTTATGAAATTACTAAAGATGAAATCCCAACTCTGGTAAGTTAATATGCTTTGAACCCTTATTTTAATAATGTATATAATATAGATAATTTATTTAATGAGATGAACGTGGACGTTCGCCAGTTACTTGTCCAGAAATAAATAATTGTTTTAACGAGGTGCGGCCTTCTCTATGAATTATTTAGAAACCGTTGTCAACTACCTGGGACAGTGTGCTTGAGGCCTTGAACACTACACTCACCATTGAACGGAGTGTACGAGATGACTTCAAGAGGATCATCTACACTTGTGAAGGTGGCGACGACGCAGAACACAAAAGTGTGGATTATCATGTAAGTAATCCAAAAAATTAAAGTACTCGTAAAAATGATTTTACCGTTGGTCTTAAAGTGCGGCTGCCTGTTATTTCAAAAGCTGAATTCTCGTTTTTCAGATTTCTGATTTCCTTACTGGCAACTTCCTTGATGAACAGCACCAAGGGGTTCATGAAATTTCAAATCATGTGAGTACTCTTGCGCGTATCTTGCAAAATAGAAATACTGCGTTTGCTGAAATTGAGTTCGACAGAACACTTCTTAAAGCAGAATAATTTTATTATTGTTCCATTGCATAAATATTTCTATGACGATTATCTTAATTTGGAAATGTGAATATGTATACCAAAATAATTTGATGCTTTGTTAATTTACATTCAATGACTATTAATAATAATAAATGACGGTTGATTGTGATTTGTTTAATTTACAAGAGCATGGAATAAAGTTTTATTTTATTTCTGATAAACAAATTTTACTAAATTTTTTTGTATTTTCATCTACACATAATTACCTTTCAGAATGATTAATATTTTATTTGGTTTTATTAAAGTAATAAAGTACCATTTTACAGCTTTGACTTGCTATTCCCAGACCCAGGAGATGGCATGTTAGGTGCACTTGCCGGGTACAACCCTTGTCGGCGTTTCCAGGTAGCCACGTTGTCAATAACAACCTAATAAATACAACAGCGGTTGATGTGAACTGGCATTGATCTCAAGTCATAAATTATTTATAAATTCCTACCTGTTCCGAGTTGGGTGTATGTGTTTCACCATCTTTTTTCCCCGCGCCACCCTCAGCCATAGAAACAACATGAATACTCAGACGCTTTTTTCGGTTAGAGTTAGGTCCCATTGTTACCTGAGGCATGAAATGATGTTACTTGATAACCATGTACATACCTACGTTTAGTCTGATAATATATTACGAATGTATTATATTATAAATGTTGTTACCGTATAAAAATCTCGAATGTCTTTCAAAGTAACTGTATCTAGCTCTGCCAACTCCACCGCCTGTCGTTCAAAGTTGTATTGTTGTAAGGTTACTTCATTCCAAACGAGATTAGCACGATCAATCATCTTCTTGGGCTTCTCTGACTTCCGAACAAACACTGCTTGACGATGTTGTACAAATTCCTCTTCCGTCATTTTGTTCAAAATATCCTATAAACAGTCGAACATAATTAAGGATTGTTTAGTATCATGAACTACCAATCCAATAGTTTGATTAGTTAGGCCCAATTCTTGTAACATGTTGTAAAAATACCTCCAAGTTAGTCAAAAAGTTGTCAATGCGACCTTCGACATATATAGGATGTCGATCACTCTGCACTAAAAACTGTATTCCTTGCGTACCATGCGCACGTCTTACACCTGTGAATACAATATACCCAAGCTGCTCTTTAGTTCTCAGTTGATTAAAACAAGGTTCGTTGGCAATGTGTTCCAAAAGCTCCACGAGAACATTTTGTCGTGTTCCCTGTAATCCAGTTTGAAAAAGTACAGCAGCACAAGAACTGAGGTGAGTCTTGTGCTCAGAAAGGAAAATATGGTTGCTTCCTAAAGGAAAAAATAGTGGATACTGATGAGAATTGATCTGCTTTAATTTTACTTTCAAAGAAATTTTCAAATTAACTTAATTGACTACCTTCAGGAAGATTGATTTCTCTCAATCTACAAGTTTGAGTTGCGAGCAATGAGCTGGAACCCTTTTCTTCAAAATACTTTTGGCAATTGTTAACCAAATTGGAAGCGTCCTGTGACCAAGAAATCAAAATATGTATATTTTTCTTCTGTAAATGAACGAAGGTTATGGGTGCACAACTGACGAATTTTATAAAACTAATTGAAGGCTTACACCAGCAGTGACGTTACCATAAAGTAGCCATTCGAATTTAACTTTTTTCACAAATTCTTTTGCAAATTCTTGAAACCTCTCATGTGTGACCTCTGGGTAAAAAATAAAGAAATGGTAAATATTTTACGCACCATTTAAAATCAAATGTGTTAATATTGAATATCTTGTCTTTCGTACCGTCCATTGCATTTAATAATTCCTGGTTCGACCATCGGCGCTAAACAAACAAGTAAACTGCTGATAAATAATTATCCAAAACCATGGTAATGCTATGATTCCTCAAATAAACTCTTAACATAAAGCATAAATGATTGTATGTAGAATGTACCGTACCTCACGAAGAAGGTATGACATGTAATAAGAAGAATGAGAGTACGGTTGTTCATCTTCCCAGTTTTTCAATGTTCGCCAATACAAATCTTTCAAGACCTCAAAACGTTCCTTTTCAACGGTGAAGTTCACGATTTTCTCCAAAACACATTGCAGTAATACACCAAGTTTGTGGTCATAACCATTGACGACAACCTTTGGACAACACAGGTAGGAGTTAAATGAAATATTCCAGTACGAATAATAGGTAGAATACAAAAATTACATGATAGGTAAATACCTCGATTCCGTACACGGAGTCCACAATCATATAATGCAGACCAGCAACACTAGCCGTGTAAGAATATTCGGTCAATTGATCCTTGACAATGTTTACGAACAAATGGTTCAAGTTGGTTTGTATAGGTTCCGTTAAAGGAAGTGGACTGATGAAAAACAAAGTAAAATATTAGGGCACGTGTAAACCAATTTTTACTTAAACAATACATAACAAAATCTACCTGAATATTTCAACCCTTGCTACTGCTTTTGGCATTGTAAACTCATTATCCTGAAGATACCATAGACGGGACATGGGAGTCTCTTGGATTATCCGGGGAACAATTCCGCGCTAAACATATAATTAGTTTTCATTAAAATATGACAAAAGGAGCTTTTTAAGGAAGGCTAATCGTAAGTGAAATAACGAAACTTACATGCTCATCCCGTGGCTTTAGATCAAAGCAAGATGGTATGAAATCATTTTTAGGCGGCATTTTCAACTCTTTGTTGGTTCCACAGTTACTCCATTGCTACATTTAAAGTGAAATGAGTTAAAATTAGTATATATTGAAATTTTAAATTTAAAAATATTTTGCTCATATTTAAGTTCATGTACTTCAATCAGTTTAGGGTCATTCTTCTTCAGATTGTACTTAACTCCATACCATTCTTCAGCCAATTCAGTTTTATCAGTGAACTGCTTGGAAACAACTGTTACTCTATATATTAATTAAAACGAACAGTATATAAGAAACCCATGGATTATACCTATTATGTTTAGCACCTTCATGTATTTGCACATTTACCTAGATCTTTGTGGGGTCATACAATCGAGAATTTCAGTTATCAGTTCTGGTTTGAAATCTGTTAGTATATAACCAGCACTTAGAACATCAGTCAACGGGTAGTTCTGTTAATTCAAAACGAAGGATTTACTTATCGCAAACATATGTCTCACACACCGTTACATACAAAAATTAGTTTCTCCTATTCACTTACGTGCATATTGCTTGATACGTGTGTGACAAACGATTGAGGACGCTCCTTATCTTTGAAGCGAAACAGCATTGCATTAACATCTCGCATTTCTTCCCAAACCCATTGTTGAGGGCCCAAATTTCGCAGCATTTGCAAATACTGTAAGTTTAATATTTTAATAAAGCAAATTTAAACATGGGTTTAAAGAAAATAACAAAATAAATAATCCGATCAGCTTGTGGGTACCTCAAACATATAATTAACAATGGCGTCCGTATTTTTCAAACCCTCAACCGTTAGATCGACAGCAATTTTAAAAGTTCCAAACCCTCGTGCTGGTACATGGGATCCCGCTTCCAAATGATTGACCCAATTTCGCTCTTTTAAAAGGGAGAGTAAACTACCAACTCCTTCATGACCAATTAAGTGGGATAAATATCCCTCAGCCTACATAAAATGGGAATGATAACCAGCTGATAACGTTATGTTACGTTAACACATAAGTCAATAATATGCTGTTAACAAAGTTGGATTGATTGGATTTACCGATGATTTGTATTGCTGAGTAGTGTCAGGAATGGGAAACATCACAGACAGATGTCTAATGTCCTTGATTGGAACCATTTCAACTAATGTTTGAAGTTCGTTTTCACCGTAAGGGTTCTCAGGCCAAGCCGGAGCAGTTACATCACGATTAACAACATCAGTAAACAAAGATTCAACTAGTTCCTGCAACTCATCCAATGGTTCAGAGCCCAACACAGCCAACGACATAATATTTGCAGAATAATGATCACGATGGAAATCCAAAAGTGACGATCGTACGTCAATATTCTTCTCTTTTGGTCGAATCCAGAGGGTTTCTCTATTACCTGAAATCAATAAAGATTTGTTTTTAAAGTTGATTACTTACATGATACAAACAGTGCAGTCTAATGGAATAGAAAATTAAATTTACCCGTAGCAAAGCTAGAATACGGGTGGTTTGGATTTGCAGTGCCAACTTCCAACTGATGGCTTCTCCATGGATCACTAGGAATATTTTTTTCATGTTCCGAGTGAACAGCATTGACTTCTCTTTCCGTTGCTGATTCCGTAAATAATGGCGAAATAAAAAATTGGGAAAATCTAAAGCGAGAATAAATGAACAAACTTAATTTTTCATTCATTTCAAATTCCAAAGTCCACAATATGACAGTAACATTTTTTGTAACTGCTACAGTTTAAATGTGGGTTCACAAATTCGCAATTCATTTAGCTCACCTATCTAATGCTCCCTTCAAAGCAGATGGTGACACATCAAAGTAATAATTTGTGTGATCTCTCGCAGTGTACGCATTGGAACTACCTCCGTGTTCAGCCAAATATTTGGAGTAATCATTTTCTTCTGGATACTTATCGGTTCCCAAAAATAACATATGTTCCAGAAAGTGAGCCAACCCCGGAAGTTCAGCCGGGTCATTCATACTACCTATATTTATAAATATACAAACAATATCGATATACATATTTTTTGTTAAGTTTAGGGCATTATCGATGTTAGGACTAACCAATTGCAACTGACAATGACGCCGCGGACTTGTCAGTTTGGGGATCGCTGATGAGGAACACTTGCATATTATTGGGTAGAACCACCCCTCGGTATTCCCTTTTGTCAAGAGGGGACTTGACAACACCTGAGAAAACTGTACTAGCTTTCGCCATTTTTACGGCAGGTGCGCTCACTGCCGAACTAGCTTTTCGCTTACTACTGTAGACAAAAATATCAAAATAATTCATAAATAGTAACAATTTAACTATTACAATATTTCGTGATTATTCGAACCCAATTCATCATCACGTTACTTCACTCATGCAAATGTTTAAGTTTTCCACTAATTTTGTTAAAATAGAATCATCAAGTACGGAAATGCACTGAAGATCGCATTATGTATAAAATATGCATATTAAAATATATACTATTTTTCTAATTATATCATGATAAATCCAATCATATGGTCCAATACATACCCTATAAATATTCCGGACAAAATAGATCGACCAGAAAATAAAACTATGGATTTAAACGTTAAAGCCATTCAGTAGTTGGCGCACTGTTGTGCTGGTATAATTACAGCTGATCGTGTTGGAGGAATCAAACTACTTTTTGTACACGTATTTCCAGACAAACTGGCAACTTGATAATATTCAAAGTTATGCACTTGTAAAAATACTAAAAACTTATTTCAAGCTTCTACCTAAATGATTTATCTGAACTATTAAAAGCTAGGCTATGGTGATGAGATACTGTAGTTGGAAAAATCCATCCTGTATTCACGTTCACCTTTAAACTGTTTTCAAAATTTGTTCAAATCTGCTTAAAATACAGCGTCTGTAAAAATTAAATGTTAACAAATGAATACAAAAAAATGCTATTTAACAACTTGCAGCAAAATGTAAACCACTACAAAAATTAGGAATGATAAAACAGTTTGACAAAATGGGGACAGTATAACGGCATCCGAATCGGATTGTCATGTGATACGTCGAGGGGCCTCAAGAAGACAGTAAACTTTGTGTAAATATACAAGCAGATTTCTTGCTCAATTAAGGGTTGGGGTTATCCGTTCCACTCCCCGAAGGGGGGTGGAATGGGTGACACCAATCGAAAGCCCTTGACCTAAGGAGTCCAACGGTACCACTCACTGTTGTTGCCGGCGACCCGTTTGACCTCCAGGGGTCAAAATGTAAAACGGTCTAAAACATGTTTTTCTGGACTTATCTCGACAAATACATCATTTCTCATTTTGCCCCAATTTTGGGGCATGGTGAGACAACCATTGGGGCAATGAGAGACACCCTCAACCTTAAGTTACGGCATGTTAGGGACATAATTTAACACATTTAACATAACATAACGTAACGAATGTATCGTTTCCCATTTCGCCCCAGTTTTGGGGCAACATGATACACCTTGTGTAAAATTAATTGTTGGTTCCCTGATGGTCTGTGGACCATTACCCAACACCTTGTGTATTCAAATTATAAAATAGGCTACCCTTACCCTATAATGTGATACACACGAGAGCTCGGAGCTGCAAGGCGCGAGCACATGCGAAGGCAAGCGAAGCTTGCCGAAGCGGAGCGCCTTGCGTTGCGAAGAGCTCCTGCTCTGCCTCAATACAGAAAAGTAGCATATATCTTTTTTTTGCATCATATATTAAATTGCAACTTCCAGCAATTTGCATCTCATTTAAGAAACATTCACTTATAGTTATATCTATTTGGAACAGGTTATGCTAAATGTGTATGATTGTCCCTAACATGCCGTAACTTCAGGTTGAGGGTTTCTCTCATTGCCCCAATGGTGTTTTCACAGTGCCCCAAAATTGGGGCAAAATGAGAAATGATGTATTCGTCGAGAACAGTCCAGAAAAACATGTTTTAGACCGTTTTACATTTTCACCCCTGGAGGTCAAACGGGTCGCCGGCAACAACAATGAGTGGTACCGTTGGACTCCTTAGGTCAAGGGCTTTCGATTGACATATCGTACACCCTTGTCCGCCGGGGGGTGGAACGGGTAAACTCAACCCCCATTTCTCATAATTGTATTGCACTTTGTAGTACAAAGTTTGTACTGTGCGAACGCGAATGTCATCAAATCGACGACTATTATGTGCATGACTTGATGGCGTTACATTAATTACGAATTTACACTGTGAATTTTACAGCACTCTAATGTTAGCTTTTCGAAGATTTCTCAGCTTTAACGGTATACAAAGATTAGAGTGCAATACATTCAATAAAATGTTCAGTCCCATTTTATCTTTGCATTAACCTATATCTATATTTTAACTATATCTATTAATGTGCGTGCATCCCGAACAAGGTGTTATTTTCGTACGTATATGCACAGATGATTATTATGATTACTTGAATTAAATACTACTACTACAACCTACACCTACAAATAATTTGATGGGAGAACTGGAACTCCGCTAATGGTGAATGACTTTGGATTTTTTACAAAGTTTTTCTATCTTTAGTTTGCATTAGCTCTATTATATATTCACCCCACACTGTCTAACGTTTAGACTCTAAACTTCTAGTATGTTTATGTGGTTCCCATAATTTCCAGTTGTATCATTCCATTCCATACCCCCAAAGCTGCACTTTGTTCGGTGCAAATGGTGATATGGACACGCGGAGTTATAAACTTTAGCGCAAACTGTAGATGTGGCAATGGCAATACTTACGTTCGTATTTACGTCAAAAATTATTTCAAGGATTTCAGCTCTCCCTCCACCCAATACATGTGACGGTAATTTAAAAAAAGGTATGTTTTTGGGCACGTTGTCCTCGCAGAGAAAATTCGCAGCGTTTATAGTTGGAGAAGAGCCGCTTAAAGATGCAAACAAAACAGGCACCAAAAAATTCATTACTTTTTTTGCTAAAATGTGGATACCCACCGTCAAATCGGAGAGGAAAGGAGAGATGTTCAGAAGAAACGCACTTATTAATTTCATTTAAAACGAATAAATCATACCGAATTTATGTTTCTTTGAATTCATTGGATGCGATGCCAGTAAATAAATGGTACTCGTGGATGCGCATGCATGCATGCAAAAAGTTTCCTTGTTTTTTAATTTATAAATAATGTTGAATGTATGTAATACATACTATGTATTGTCTCTCGGAGAAAGTTGGTCATGCAATCAGTGTTTCATCCATCAAACTTTCTCTATTGATTAGGAAAAATAGTATGCAGGGATTTTCTTGATTCAGCAGTGTTGAGCAATGTGTTATTTAAAAGGGAGTAGTAGTAGTGGGTTATCTAGTTCACTTCCCTATTTCCCTATGCTATAGAATGAGTAAAGTTTGCAGGAGTAATGACAATGCTGAACTTTATACACAGAGCTTTTGTGCAAATTCGTACCAAGCAAAGCAAAGTAAGCACTGGCAAAAGAGATGACGATATGTGATGATGAATTGGAAGACTTCACTGCCGATGACATGTTGTATGTTGACAAAAAAATAGCAAGTCACACTCAAATATTAACTACAGTAGAGTGCATTTATCATGGCTCTTTCATTCATATTATTCCCATCTGTGTGCCAATGTTGTACCGTGAAAACCTGTAAAAAACGTACTACTATATATACGCAACACACACTACACGGCAGTACGAGTGGATGTATGAATGCATAGGAAGGAAATCATATGCACGTCATATCAGCAGCCAGCCAGCAGTGCATTGTCTTTACTGAGAGAAGAGACAAAACCCGATAAAAACTCGGGGAATAAAGGGTTTTTGTTGAAGAATATTTATTGAGAAAATAAACAAATAAAGCAAAAAGATTGCTTGATTATTTTTAGCAAATATAAGGTTCAGCATTTAAATTGATAATTTACGAACTGAAATCTTTAAAATTAATTTTTGTTTAATCGTATTAAGTTAAGGAGAAGGATACAACGTTTGTTAGAGTAGAGTAGAGGTTGAAGGAGAAGTGTCAATTATTCGGAATAATTTATTCTAAATTCTACGAAAAGCCAACCTGGTTGGCCCAACCAACCATTTCATCTGATTTCAAGTTAAAGTTCTAGTACATAGTAGGTAATGTTGATTTCTTTCCCCATACCATAATTATTGAGTTTAACAGTAAAAAATAAAATTGGTTAAAGTTGTAAAATAAAAAATTACCTTTTGAGAAAGTAAAATTTTAATGACATGTTATATTGGTTGGTTCTAGTTTGAAAGAAAAAAGATAGCACGCGCTGGTAGAAGTGCTGTCAAAAATAGGATGGCCGCGACTTCGGGAGGTGGGGGAGTTGACTGGAACTCAATTATAAAACCGTTTGTTACGTATTCGGTGTCAGCTCTTTCCAAGCAAGAAGTTGTAACGCTGATTAAAGTCATTTCGGAAAGGTATATCTGCCGATATTTCCAACATCAATCCCGTGCTCAATATACATGGGCTCAAAAACATTAAAAATGTGTTATTTTTTATTTTAGCGAGACTGACTTTAAGGAATCCGTTTCACCCACTCATCAACATTCTGTGTTCTATGATGTTGTTACTGTCCTTTCTTCACACATAATGAATGTGGCAGTTAACACTGAGTTATGTAAGTGATATTTTGGTACCTAATATGTAGGTTCATAGATTTCCTTGATCCTGGCTCTCCTATCGTAATGAAATGTCACTTTCATATTCTTTGACAGTACCACGTTCTAGCTTTCCGGTTGCAAGGCAAGCTGCAAAAGTCCTGTGTGAGTCTTTTCTGGAAAGGTTTCCTCATGTGCTGCGCTGCCCCCATCCAATTTTGACTGTGAAATCATATATAAATGCGATACAGGTAATCTCTCTCAGTATTTCATTTTCATTAATAAAAATGTCATTTTATACATGTTTTATTCAAATTATGCTTGCAATTGCAAACATGCTACTAATAATATAATTTGTTGACTCAGGGATTTTGCTCTGGAGATTTAATTATAACCAAAGATGAAGTTGCCAATATGTTGGCACTACTTAAAGGGCAGGAGCTTCCTCCAAAGATTCAAAATTCCGCTCCAAGTATGTTCAGTTCATAAATGTACAAGTCGTCATAAATCAAAATAAATTAAACACTTGAAAACTATCATTATATAGCCACATGGGACAAGGAAGGCACTGCAGCCACAGCCGTGAAAGAAGTTCGCCGAACTAGAATGGATCCAACTCTTTTGTTATATGACCAGATAGCCCTACCAGTCGTTAGTATTCCAGCTAATCTACCCATGACTGTAAGACTACGATGTTGTGTACATTACTGAAGTTTGTTAAGTTATTGTATTGTCATTCACGCTCAAACGCTTCTTTTGATTTTTGTAGGTTATCTTTTCAAGGGAAGTGCTGAGAATTTTCCAATCGCTAAGAGCAGGGCAGATATTTGTTGATTTGTGTCTGAGCCTACCAGTTTTGAAAACATTTTGTCCTGAGTCTATCACGATTCAATCTGATTCTGTGAAAAACTTTTTCACAAAAATTAACAGCAATAGGTCATATGGGTAAGCTAGTTAAAAAGAGTAAAATCAAACAAGGTTTTTATATTTTTTTGATTTAACAAGGTTATTTGTATGTTTAAGGGACTCAATTGGCCTCTCAGATGAACTCAGTTTGGTTTACCGTCTCCTAAACGTGTGGCAGTTTGCTTCGGTGTCGTCTACCGATGCTCAAAAGTTGTTAACGCTCGGACTATCATGCATGAATGCAGCGTTCTCGATGATCATTTGTTCGTACGGCGGCGCCCAGGGTACAAACAGTTCATCAAGTAGCACTCATGGAATTTCTTTTGCTGGATCATCAACAACCGCACAGGCTGTAGTTTCTCCGTGCATTCCAGGAATTGCTACTTCGGGCAGCGTATCAGTGAGTCCGTCACAGTCAGATGTTGATTACCAAGCCGCACTGATGGTTGTGGCAGAGGCAATTTGGGTGCAAAAACGAATTATAAAAATCTTAATTGATGATCCCAGTTCCCCTCAAACGGTGAGATTTAACGCTCTACTTTACATGAAATCATATTTGAACTTGTTAACAGCGGTTGTTGATTATTACTACCCATAACATTTTTCTCTCTCTTTTTCTGATTAGGTATGGCTTAACTCTGCTCTAGTGTTTTCGAAGCATATATTCCTAAATATACATGCTTACATGCATCATGTTTCCTGTGCGGATAGTAAGGTGGCTGTGAAAGATAAAGACAAAGTTAGCCTCATAGCTGTTCAGCAAAGTTGGAACGAATTGGTAGTGTCGATTTCTAATCATGGTCTTGACTTGGCTCGAGAATTCTTAACTCAAGTGTCAACAGAACCGCCTACCCCAGCCAGTTCATCTGGATCTACTCATCACAGTAAGAAACCCAATCAAGCTGCAGGGTGTCGCTTATTCAAAATTGATGAATTCATTAGTGTTGGAGACAGAGTGAAACAGTTTTTCGACCACCTCAGTGTCATTGAAATGGTAGTTCAAATGGCAACTCTGAGCTACAGGAAGGCAAGCCGACTAAAGCTTAGCAAAATTGATGGTGCTAGATCCGGTGATAGTGATGAAGCAATTATCATTACGCGCCCTGTCTGTGGGAACAATGACCGAAATGGA
Source organism: Zhuqinia jingwanae (assembly GCA_027744095.1). NCBI lineage: Eukaryota > Metazoa > Arthropoda > Collembola > Entomobryomorpha > Paronellidae > Zhuqinia > Zhuqinia jingwanae. The sequence continues at coordinate 78,070 of JAHZNC010005906.1, read as the reverse complement.
AATAGCACTAATATTCTGGAAAATAATGCAGATTACGACACAGTGTCGGAGGAGCGGGCTTCAAAATACATACCCGACTACTTAAATCCGGAAGAGGAAAACGAACATGGCGTTGTAGATGATAACCAAAGTGTGTCCGATCTGATGACAACTGATGAAGATGATGATGAAGGGGATGACGTTGACGATGAGGGAGGAGCTGAAGAATGGGACGACGAACCAATTCTGGGCAAGTGGTTGGAATCAGTGATGTCCCCTCAGGATAATGAAGAGGAGACAGATCTTCGATCAACAAAGGAACGTGATTGTAGAAGTGGATTGGATTCGGACAAAAAAGGGGACGAAGATGGGATCAAAGTGCTTATAAGCGAATTTATAAAGAGCAAGGATAGCCCATATGGATTTATTGAATCATCGCTGGCTCACATTAGCTTCTTGACGCGAGACATTGTATGCAACCAATCTTCATCTGTTCAAAATCTTGCTAAACTGGGATTTAAGAACGAGCAAGTCATAACCCTGCTTTCACTCATTTTGAAAGACTTGGATGTTGAAAAGTCAGCTACAGAAATCGGTGCCATTTCCACCCTGTTCGAGGATGATTTGAATCGACTTTATATGGAATTTTCTTTTGAAATGGGCAAACTAATGCAGAACATTTTAGCACAAAGCTTTTTGTCTCCTGGCCTGCAAACATATTTACTGGATCAGCTATCGATAGACCTAACAGCTTCAAACGAGAAATGGAATTTAGGCCTTCATCCTCGAGCATTGTCTATTTTAGTTCAGATACTCCTACTGAAACAAGACAGGGAGCCAGTGGTTGCTTCAATTCTCAAGAGATTATTGGACACCCTGGTGGCTGTAGCTTCAAATCCAGAAAATCTTACAGAAGCGTACGCTGACTTACCCGTGGAGCATGCACAAACGATGGTATTTTTGTTTCATACTTTGAGTTTGATGCAAAAAAAGCAAATTATGATTGAATCTGCGCAGGCATTGATCCGAGTCAGTAACGCACTTGGCGGTAAAATTTCACAAACACATCAAATTCTGAGCTTGAGCAGACTGTTGATGATATTTGACTACTTCATCCGACAACTTTATGAGCCAGGAGTGCATTTAGTCAGTCAAATACAATATAACTTGTTCAACGATGATGGATCTTCATCAAGCGGATCTTCTAGTGCCGCACCTGTGTCTCCTACGAACAGCCAAGGTAGTCCAACTGCAAAAAATGGTGCAAAGTCTGCCCCAATATTGAATAAACAAGTAGATTCGTCCACAGAATCAGGCCATCCCGAAAAGTCTGCTTTGATTACAACTAGTAGTACCACCAATGAGCCGCCATCTTCAAAACCTTTGTCACCGGCTAGAGTATTTTGCGACTGTACAAGTCTGGAAAGGGAAGTCACAGAAGAGATCTCCTTACATACTTCGGAATCAAAACCCCGCTTCTACAATTTAATTCCTAATGAGCCCAACTATCAAGAAAATCCCCGGCTAGATGGTTTAGCAATGAATTTTCTAATGAACAAGAATGAAAACTCCCAACGGGGGATGGATTACCTGGAATTGATTGATGCTGTTGTCAATATTTCATCAGTTCAGATTGAGGATGACGTGGGGGAGGGAAGTCCAAAGCAGTCATACATAACTTATTGTCAATATTTTCTCACCAGACTAGTATTTGGATTGCCACCGCCGGTGGAATACTTAGAGTCTATCAAACATACAGATAAGCTTAGTACACTGATGATCAGTCCCTCCAGAATGCTTTTCGTGTTAATATGGCTCCCACGAATGCAACATAGAGCTTTCACCACCTGGGTTCGTGACATGCTCACCAAACAAGGACTGTCCTCTTTGGAAGCAGAAGAATTAATCAAAAGCAGTATGCTGTCACCGCCCATCCTTATGAAAGCTCTGCTTTGCTCCACAAAATGGTTGTCAGAAGGGAAGCTGAAAGGTCCATCGCAATGTCCAGCCTTCTTTTATGCCGTCGAAGCGACCCTTACGTATTGTTTGGGATTCATTAATGATCTATTCGATGACGCGGAAATGATTTCCGTGCTTTCTATTCTTTTGAATGAAACAATGCAAGCTATACGAGAAATCGTTATTGGAAAAGCAGTTGCCTCTGCGAAGATACCTTTAAGTGAACCCGAGCAATTACGTAGGACCAAGTCCGCTTCCCATTTAATGTCAATTGGATCTGGCTATTTAATGAATAACCCCATGTCGCTAATATTGCTGCGACATATTGAACCTGAATACAAGACTGCAATGGAGTCCTGTGTTTCGGACGATTATAATTCCTTCCCGGATGTAAATGGAAACGCGTTTAAGTCTGACATTATTCCCAGTGAATCCTTCTTATTGGCTGTAATCAGCGGTAACATCGAAACTAATCAAGGTAATATTCATTATTACTATAACCTATTATCATTATGTTGTACAAAAATCTGAGAAAATGTTTGACATGCTCTAATGATACTCTGAGTTGTATTAGTTATTTATATTGTTTTTTTTTTAAATAAATTTATTGTAGGATGCCTAAAACATATACTTGGGCTCGTGATCAAACTTTTTGGAACTGCAGTTTCCTCGAAAAACACAAAGGTTCCCAAAGTTCTCCGAGACGAGTTGTCATCCCTTCTTTTCCCTCTTCTGGTAGATCGTATTGCAGAGTATTTGGGTGAATCTGTGGGTGCTTCCATTGACGCCGTGTATGTGAAAACCGACGCTCCATTAAACTCCAATCTAGTAGAAAGCATAGGCCTAAAGACATTGCAAGCTGTCTGTAATTCAGATTTAAGATCAATCATAACAGAAGCGAATCAAAACAGATTTTTGGAAGAGTGTTTAGACGCTCTGAGCTGCATGCTGGCTGGAAGGGATAAAGGAAAATTGTCTGATTTTGAAGATTTGTTTTTCAAATCCCTGTTTGGAAACTCTGGAGAACTTCTTCGTGGATTACTGAAACTTCTTATAAGTACCAAGAATGACGGCGTTGTTATGAAAGTTTGCAAGTTTATGAGCCTATTACTGGACAAGGAAGCAAAGGAGAAGCACGCGAGAAAAGTTCAAGAGGTTCTACTTTCTGAAGACTTGGTCACTTTGGATGAGCTACCAAACAAACTTTTTAGTCCGGATTTGTTCCAAAATGAAATGGTCGTTGAGGCTGCATGTGGATTTCTTTCTAATGTTCTCGGAATACTCGCTACTTTCTCTAATGAATCTGGGGGTGATCATTCAATGCTTATGGTACTCCTTCAAAATACTATCGAAATTACGTCAGTAAATTTTACTCTTATGGCCGCCCAGTTCGATGGTAAAGAGAGTCTTATTGATACGTCTGGATCTCTTTGTCACGTGCTCAAACTAATGATTCAAATGGCAGGAGCCTGTGAAACTGAAGAAGGCCATGTCCTTCTCTTTCGACAAATGATAGAATGGTTTCATTCTTTTACCAATCGCATGGAGGTACACTTAAATGAAGCAATCGGAATGACTGCAATCGGCTATCTTCATTCAAGGAAGGATTCCGAAAACTTGAAGTCAAAAATGCTGACCGCCAACCTTACAGTTTACATGATTATTGTGGATTATATATTGGATGTGGGACGAGCAATTCAAACGGTTGCAAATCAAACTCCAGGGCTTCTAGATTCTGGAAAAATGTCGTCGTCAAATTTGTTGCTCCAGAGGTTTACCGATAAGGAAAGGGAGCAAACACCTGGAGGCTCTAGCCCACCTAATGAGCTGGATGATACTTTTGACTTGTGTGACTCTGAACTTGGTGATGACCAGGGAGATGACGATGATAGCGTTGGCGAAGATTCGGTAAGATCGTGTCAATATATATTTGAGTGTAAATTCACTTCCTGAAGTGATATGCTTATTGAATTTCTATATTTTTTCTTTACCTTGTATTCTTTTTGTCTAATATTAGGATGACGAAGGATTAAATAGTAGGCTCTGCACGTACACCATAACTCAGAAAGAATTTATGAGTCAGCACTGGTACCACTGCCACTCTTGTGGAATGGTAGAAGGTGTAGGTGTGTGTTCCATTTGTGCCAAGGTTTGTCATCGGGGTCACGACGTTACGTATGCAAAGTTTGGATCATTCTTTTGTGATTGCGGTGCAAAGACAGATGGTTCTTGCTTGGCCTTGGTTAGGAGGCCAAATGTATCAGCTACTGATGGTCATGCAACAGGGCAACACACAGGGAATAATGTTCCTCCTCAAGGTAACATTTCTGCAGTCAGTTACAACCCATTTTTGACGGAGGCCTTGACAGCGACTTCCTCAGCTAACATCAGTGACACCACGAGGAGAACCTCATCACCCACTTTTGTCGACTACAAAACAGCAATTACAACTGCCAGTATGATTCTGAATTCCCAACTGGCTGGAATATTTGGAGATTTATCCGCAAAGTCCGGAGCCATAAAGCTAAAGGCAACATTCAAATGGGATGAATTGTTACACACATTCAAGACATTCAGTTCCAAATTACCTTTGCTTACTATCAGTAAACTCAGGTCTGTTGTCAGGAAGTTAACATCTGTGAAGACTCCCATTGGAGCTTTCCTGAGAGTTCAGAATGCTTTGGAATCTCTTAGGAATGGAAAGGACGGGCAACTTGATTTTAGGCCCACTGATGATCTTGTGGTAAGTACATAAGAGTAGCTGGGTGTATTCTATTTTTTTATACTTATTTCTCATTAAATATTTACCTTCATTTGTTAGATTCCCACGTTGGGCTCTCAAGAAGGGGCATTCGAAAATATAAAAATGACGTATAATGGTGATCAAGGATCCGTTATTCGCCAACTCATACTGTCGCAGGTGATTCGACGCAACGCAATTGCATCACTTTCTGCTCCATCAATAAGGCGTCACTATCTAGCAGTTAGTCAAGAGAAAGGGAAAGTCACAGTTTTGCAGTTGGGTGCGCTATTATCTGGAGCAGACACAGGGAAAAAGAAACTTACCCTTCCGCGACTGGCCACAATTACACTACCTTTCACCGTATTAACTATGGCAAGTAATCCAATGCGAGATGATGTTCTTGCTGTTTGTGGCTTGAAGGTATGTTTATGCTTACTAGTAGTTTGTAGGATCACATTGTGAATTTTTAAACGAATGATTTGATATTTTATAATGTTCTAATTTTTTCTTTTCTGATTTTAAAAGGATTGTCATATATTAGTTGTTGGAGCAGGGGGTTCTATCTCCTCCCATTTGGTTTTACAACCTCAGTTGGACAGTCAGAACCATATAATCAAACCACTTTGGCTTCCTGGCTCCCAAACGGCCCTTGCGTTGTTAACAGCAGATGCGGTTAAAGTTTATGACTTGGGAAAGGACGTCATTTCGCCAATATACTATTTCCTACTTCCATCGGGAAAAGTTCGTGATGCTACATTTGTAATTCAGGTAATTGGATGTTAGAATTAAGTTAGAAACTTTTACAGAGACGATAAATACATCTGGTTGTGTAGATGAATTTTATGTTTTATATATCTCTGATTTTCAAATAGGGTGACACCACGTATATACTTGTAATGGCAAATGATGGGAGAATATATTCCGAAAAATTGAATGACAGCACGAGCGCTGCTAATGGACCGTACTACATTACCAATGATTTGAATTACGATGACACAGAAATGCTATCTTCAGCAGATAATACTGGAAATCAGTCTGCTTCAGCAAACTCAGGATCCGGAACATCTGGTTCTGCGGACAAAAAGGAAGTAGTTGGAATGTCACTTTACTACTCTCATGCGTTACGACTTTTGTTTTACACATATCCCAACGGAAAGAGCTACGTAGGAACATTGGAGGATCTTAATAGCGCATATCCGTTAAATAAAGCCGTATTAATAACTAACAAGACAAATAATACAGGGAAGGGCACCAACCTTGCGCTGTGTCAATGGTTGGAGGTGATTGGCCATCCGGGACTTTTGTTTGCAATGGGAAAAGGTATTCTGTTTGTAAATTTTATTTTAGCCATCTGATTTGTGGTTGTTAAATTAGTTTTGTGTCTTTTACACATCATGTTCGTGTATTTTAGATGGTACACCGTACGCAATGTTAATGACTGAGGCAGGCTCTGAAATTCAAGAAATCAAAGTTGTTGGTAAACTTCGGCCCATCGACATGATTGGCATCCGACATATTGGGCAGCCTGGAAAGATAAAAACATCACTGCTGATTTTATGTGAAGACGGAAGTCTGCGTGTTTGTGATTCATCTGATTCTACCGAATTTTGGTTAAATCCAAGACTTCGGCCACATCCTGACGCGATTGCCATTAAAACCTCTGGTGGCAAAAGGGCAAATGCTAGAAAAATATCTAAGCATGTAAAAACGGCTGGTGGGCAAATATCGTTCCCAGTAGATTTTTTTGAACATTGCCAAGGTATGAATGATATTGAATTTGGTGGCAATGACTTGCTGCAAATATACAACGTGGCACAACTTAAAAATCGTCTAAATAGTACAGGTAAGAAAAATGTGGAACGATTTTGAAAGTTCATTGTATTTTCGTAGCGCTCTTGTATTTAAACATGTTCTTTTACTTGTAGGAATGTATGTGGTTTGCACAAAATCCATCGGATTTAATTTGGAAGTTATGAATAGCGACGGTAGCATGGTCATAACTGGCATCAGGGTACATTTGGGGGCACAGGATGCAACAAAAGTACCTTCTTTCATTCAGGTAAAATTTGATCAACACTATGAACGCCAATAAATAAGCAAACCATATTTGATATTATAGATGGTATATTGGGTTAATATTTTATTTCAAATCTAGATATTTGGAAGAACCATTACTGTTACCTTAAACAGGGCGCGTTGGTATGATATACCATTGACAAGAGAAGAAAGTTTGCAGGCGGACACAAAACTAACTATTACATTTGGACCCTCCAATGATGCACAGAGTGTTACCTTTTTGGACTCTGTTAAAATGTAAAGCCAATACATTTCGTGAGCTACACTGGATTGTCGGGATAACATAATGAATTAAATATATGTTTAAAAAAAATATTACTCTAGATATGGTAAAAGTAAAGATGCTTTCGGATGGCCTGACGATTCAGATGAACTTCCATCTACCCAGTGCGTCTCTTCAAATGGACATGCGTCCAACTCATCTGTTGATAAAAGATCTGAGGATACTACGGTTGAAAAGTGCGTTTCGAAACTTAGAAACATGTTAAAATAATTGCATAGTAAATGGTAGTTGTAATTTAATTCGTTAAACATGTAAAAATCGGTTTTGTCTTTGATCTAGGATCGTCACCGGTGCTCTGGAACTGTGTGAGCTTGCTGTAACACTTTGTCCTAAAGAAGTGGGAGACATTGAAGGCGCTTTGAATATGGTCACTGAAATATACTTGGAGAATTATCCCACGTTTAGCACATCTTGCAGAAGTTTGATGTGCACCATTCTCTCTAACCGGACAGCGTATTATGAGCATAAGGTATACTTTTTTATTTAAAAAAAAGTTTTTGCTTCCATGATGAGTGTTTTTTATAATTGACTTTATTTGTCAACAGGATAAATCAGTTTTCGTCCAGTGTGTCAAAACACTTATTGAGATGAGTGAACGGCCAGAACAAGATATCGATCCCGAGTATTTCCATCATATCATCAACTGCGTGAAAAATATCGCAACTGTGCGCTCCCATCATATCACACAATTTGATTACTCCATATTTAACGAACAATATGGATCAATTAACACAACAAAGGTTATTGAAACAATATGCCGGATTTTTCAACGCCTGGTGGATGTAAAACCAGGAAATCCTCATATAGTATCTGTGGATAGGCCAGGTAAGAATTTTGAACGCGTGGGCTATTTTTGACAGTATTTTTTTGTTATGTCGCACTACTTGGTTTGTATTAATAATACTAATTTATTGCTCACACAACTTTTTTTTACTGAATAGGTATTCAGCGTGTTGATGTCGTTGCAATGGGCCTGTCTGATATAATTTACTCGTTAATGGTATCAGACGTTAGTCTGGTCCCAAAGTTAGCGCCCTGTCTAATTAAGCTTTTGCTATCACGGAACACTCAGATTTGTGTCCCAGTAAGAACTGTGTTGGTGAAGCGACTACGACCAAAGAATGTTCGTAAAAGACGAGTGACCATCCCAGGACCATCACCACCTCATTGTGCTACGCCAGATACAGCTGCCGAAAGTCCAAGAGACACTGTGCCTGGCGACCCAAATTCAATAGGTTTGGGGTCAAATTCTGCAGTGAATATTGCCCGTAACCCTGAGATTCCCCAGTTACCTTTGGTGGAAGTTGATGAACCTATAGTGATGCTAGATGGTCATGATAACGAAGTTCAACTTCCTATACTCAATCCGTTGGTAATTGGCCAAGCATTCATTGGTCCTGAAGGGTTTGCAATGGCACAAGGAATCGATTTGCAGTCCGATGCTGAGGATGAGGCAATGGTGGAATTAGCTATTGCCCTGAGTCTTCAGGAACAGGCTGGTGGATTGGCAATGCCGGAGGGGTTGCAAGTATTGGAAGACATGCATCAAGAAGTATTGCATGCAGCGGAAGCTATTTCACCCCCTGAAGACGAGCCAGAACAAGGTATCCTTCCTGGTGTGGCAGGTGGAGAAGGTGGTGCGGAATCTGATGCAACTGCATCTCCACCTCCTTCCGATGATGAAGGAAGTACTGTTGCAACTGAAGGGTCAACAATGAGAAATTCAGAGCCAGTAAGTTAAGGAAAAGCGATCAATCGTATTATCATGTTTATGTGTCTAATTGTACAAGCTGACGCACATTTTCTGTTTTGTGAAATCAACAGGGTGGTTCTGAGAGTTCAGGAAGCTCAAATGCGGGAGGTAGTTCCAGTGGAAGAAGTGCAGTACCAGGAACCACAGCGTCCACCTCATCTGTAACTCCAGCTACCCATTCCTTTTCGTTTACAAATGTGGGCAATGCAAAGGCAGAAGGAGACCCGGAGTGTGGTTCTAACGAGATTAACAGAGCTTTGAATCTAAAATCTGAAAGAGACAAAAATGGTGGGAACTTAGTGGGTGGAGGTCCTTTCATTTCTCTTCAAACAGCTATTCGTCCCTTCAGATTAGCCATTATGAAAGCAATAGCAGACCAAATCGGGGAATGCAAAGATGCATTGAGTGTCATTCCGCTTTTACAAGTTCTCTTAGTCATTCTTGCAGAACTGGACGGTACCTTTGAGGAGGAAGTTGAAATTGTTGAAAATTTGGTACAGCGGCTGATGGACATGATGAACCTTTCGGTAAGATATTTTTAGTTAAAAAAAAATACATTTAATGTCATTGCTAATGCTGCTGTGGCTTTTTATGTTGTTATATTTGCTAAACAAATATTTATATCTGTATAACTTTTTAGCAAATAAGCCAAACTACAGAATGGAAAAGAAATGAATGTAGTGAGATGACGTTGATTGTGCTAAGGATGCTAAGTATTTTGGTTTCGCGTTGGCGAGGATCTGACCAGAAAACGGAAAGTAGTTGGATTGCCCGCATCACAGCAGAAACAATCCAGAAATCGGGAATTGTGTTATGCTGTAAAGAATTATTGCACCTTCTTCGTCCTACATGGAAAGGATTTGTTGAAGATGTGGAAAGAAACAATGCTGTTGTAGTCGAGACGAATAATGCCACTGCTAATGCGGTTGTTGCACCTGATCCGTTAGGTTCATCCTTTCTCAAACCCACGGCTGTTCCTAATCCACCAGACTACAGTCCATTCTTTCTCAAGCAGTACGTAAAAACACATTGCAATGACGTGTTGGAAGAATTGCCGTTGCTACTATCCGAAATGGCGTTACGACTTCCATACCAAGTGAAAAAGGTTCTGAATCAACAGGCTGTCTTTGACACTGTAAGTGTAAGTCCTGAGACATGATTTAAAAAAAATTAAATATACAATACGGTGTAATTTATTATTGTTGCAAAACTTTATTTATTTCATTGTAGGATTGGGAAGATCTTTTATGTGAAATGCTGCAAAATCGAAACGCTCCATTTGTGCGTAGGCAAGCCAGAAAACTCTTACTTAACATTGCTGGTACAAGAGAAAACTATCATTTGCTACGAGACTTGCATAACATCAAATTCCACTTGGCAGAGTTCAAGAAGCTAATTGGGTACGACGGGAACACGGAATCTGAGCGATTCGCCAAGTCAGCCAAAATGGAATTTAAGTATACCCAACTTGTAGCAATGGTAGAACATTTGAATACTTGTATTGATATTGCCACTCAACGACCTGCGAGCTGGCAAACATTTTGCAAAAACGAAGACGCACTACCTTTTATCGTGCAGGTAAGCTTTTCATTACGCGCTATACGCTTTTTTAGGACAATAGTTTCTGATGATAATAATTATTGATAATATAAACTCATGAGATTTGTTGTGCTGTACATAGATGGGTTGCACCGCCGACGAAAGTTTGACAACGGCATTATTAACACTCATCAAAATTGCCGTGGATGGAGTACCATTTGACTCAAAGTCGGAGTCCCCAATGCTCCGCATGAGTGAAGATGAAAAGGCGTTGAAGTCACTTGCACATCAAATAGTCGACAACTTGGAACAACGAACATTCCTAGAATTTGTGAAAAAATACCTTCTGGAGCACCCAGTGGTTGCCACACGATGGCAGGCACATTCCTTACTGCTGGGAATATTTTTAACATCAGACTGCAGTCATCAGTTGAAATTGGTTCATGCCATGTGGGAGTTGTGGCCGTTTGTTCCAGCTGCGGGATCTAGAGCATCTCAATTCGTGGATATTTTGGGCTACGCAACCCTCAACAATGACGATTTGAAAGCAAGAGATTTACGAAAACAAGTCAGCCTTTGCATTGAGTCAATTGAATCCCAAGGCAAGACCCTTTTAGCTCACCCCAATGCCAATGTGTATTCTTCACTGGTCCCATTTGTATCAGTAGATGGATATTATTTGGAATCAGAGCCTTGTGAAGTTTGTCACAATATTGACAAGCCATTCAGTCTTCAAAAATTGAACTCCATCAAGGCAGACGCCAAATTCACTGCGAATAGTCAAATAGTAAAGCTGACTTCCACTCTGAGTATAATACGTCTCAGCATTCGCCTTACCGAAATCAAGAAGGCACGTATGATCAAAACACTCGCCATCTATTACTCCCCAAAGAACGTTCGCAGTAAGTTCTCTACTTGAAAAGGCAGATCAGACTTACAAACAACAACAAAGTATTAAGGCCTGCCTCGAGACAATGCTACAGTCTATCAAAGAGCGTCGCTCGATGTCTGGCTTATCCGCCACATCTTGTGCAACTGGCTTGGCGTATGGCGGAAGTCCGCCAGCCGTTATGCCAGTTACTGCAAGCTCAAGTGTAATTGTTAATGGAAATGCGGTTAATTTACCCACATCATATGCTACAGCTGCAGCTGCCGCGGTTGCTGCTTCCAACGCTGTTAACAACAATTTGGCAGGAAACCACAATGGAGTTGGCTCTGGTGTGAATAACAACAACAACAATAACAGCAACAACTTGACTGGAAGTGCAAGTATCGTCGGTCAACTGATTGGAAGTGCTGGGGGATCATCATCCGTATCTGGCTCGGGTCTAACTTCTGGCAGTTCATCTCTTGTTCTGAAAAATGTGCAGAGCCTTGCCTATTGCTATGCAATTGACTGTAAAAATTCCTACGAAGAATTAAATCGGCTCATGAGGAAGGTCGGAGCATACAGAAAGGAAATGCTGAAATTAGACCCGTCTGCTTACGCCCTGGACACTATGGACAACATAACGTTTAGACGATGCTACGGCTGCATAGCTTCCAGCATTACGCTTTCCTTAAAACTACTCCAAGCTTTGATAACAGCAGGAAGTCCTAGAGACCCATTTGACCAATCCTTCTTGAGTTTCCTTCTTCGCCTATCACAGTCAGCGGGATCCACAGCTCTGAAAGAGCAGGTGAAAAACGCCTTGTGCTTCTTTGTAAAGGACGATTCTCTTGCAACATCACAATTGACAGATATGATTAACAGCCGTGTAATAGCAGCACTTAACAAAGAGTCCTGGTCTGACGTTAGCTTTGAAACATCCGAAGAGATATCGCTTCTTTCCTCCTTGCTGCAAATGTATGACTCTTGCTGGGAAATTAAGTTGAGAAGCTTGATGAAAATATTTACTCATGCTGTCAACCGTCTAAAGGATCCGTCAGTGACTGAAACTGGATTACTGCCATGTTTAAAAATAATTCATAATTTCATCAGGACAACTCAAATGGGAGAGCGGGATAAGATAACTGTGGCTCCTGTTGAAGGAATTCACGCAAATATTCGGGCGTGGATTGAAGGTGATCCGAAACATTCTTTTGAAAACTGGAAGAAAACCCTTCCAAAAGTTAAAGCTGCTGTAGCAGATTCTTCTAGTGAGCAGCAACAACCGCCTCAAGTAAGAGCTGCCGCTGTAGGTAAGGAAGGTCCCGCCAGGAAAGAAATCAATTCAAAGAAAATCAACAAGCAGGTGTCTGTGAAAAACAAGGAAGAACGAAAGAATGGATATTTGATGAAAAAGTATGGAAGAATTTGGCTGGACAAGTTTTTCAAACTGAAACCAAATGCAGCATTGTATTTTGATACTCAAGGACTCGTCTGGCTGAAGAAGTTACTATTTTGTCCAGGCTCGGTACAAACACGAACTATTACGGCGTCCCTCCTTAAGGATCTGGCACAAGTACCACAGAGAAGGCTAAAAATAATGGAACTATTGACTGAATTCTTGGAAGATCTTCCCAGTTTTGGAGAGTCTTGTCATGAGTTTATGGAGCTTTACAGAACGTTAGCCACGCCGCAAGAGTTTTCGGCTTTCTTGAATGCAAAGGGAGCATTAACTATCGTCTGTCGTTTACTTGACAAAGAAATTGAAAAGTTGCATCACTTGGAATCAGTCACATTACATTCTGATTTATCTCAAGGAATTGCCGTGTGGGAGTTGTCACGTCTGCTGACTGCAATGGCGATTCCATCAGTTAGACGAAGTCGGCGTGTATCTTTACTATCCACTGTGCTAAGTGGATATCTGGCTTTGAAACGACTGAAACTTCATAGGACCAGACCCATCGAAGAGGCACAAGAGATTTTGCTTCAACTTTTGGAAGAAATAACGTCGGGAACTGAGGAGGAAACGAAGATATTCATGTCTGTTTGTGTAGAAACTTTGAAAAAATGTCCTATGGAAGATTTGGCCACTCCAGTGTTTATATTCGAGCGTCTCTGTTCTCTCATTGTTCATGAAGAAAATGACGTGGGCGAATTTTTCGTAGCACTTGACAAGGATCCACAGCAGGAAGACTTTTTACAGGTAAAAATAATATTCAGAAAGTCACATATACCGCATAAAGAGAAGTTAGTTCATTGAATTCATAATAATCATAAATATTTTATGTTTATTAAGGGGAGAATGCTAGGAAATCCATACAGCAGCAATGAGACTGGTATCGGCCCACTCATGAGGGACATAAAAAATAAAATTTGCACAGATTGTGAGTTGGTTGCGCTTCTTGAAGATGACAATGGCATGGAGCTTTTAGTGAACAACAAGATTATTTCTTTGGATTTACCAGTGAAAGAGGCAAGTATAAACAATCTTTATTAAAGATACTTGAATAAAATAAAATACATTTATTAATACTAATTGCTCACAACCATGTCTTTTTTCTAGGTCTACAAGAAACTTTGGCTTCCAACCAATGGCCAAATCGAGCCTATGAGAATTGTCTACAGAATGAGGGGACTACTTGGGGACGCTACCGAAGAATTTGTTGAATCATTTGCCTCTCCAAACGATAGTCCAGAAGACAATGAAAAGACTTACAAGCTTTCCAATGTCCTTGTTCAATGTGGCGGTCTTCGCGTAAGTGCAATGGAGCTGAAGAGTTTAGCTGCATGTGATCATCATAATATAATGCAACGCAGGTTGTTATAATTAATGCATGCTTTATTTTTTAGGTTGCGTTGGGTAGTTTGGAAAATTTGATGCGTCCACCGCTAATAGTCTCTAGAGTGAAACCTCTTATTGCAGTCATCCTAAAGTTGTTGGGCTACTGCACGAAGATAATGAATGGCCGACAGGCTTTGACCAACCCAACTTTAAATTGTGTCCAGAGCCTGCTCCCAGTTTTGCAGCTTTGTTTGGAGAATGATTTAACCTTCATGCAGGGTTCTTCTGGAGTTGTGCATCTTACAGATCAAGTGTTGGAGGTAACTATAAGAAGGATAATTCCTTTGGTAAATGTTATTGTGGATGGCTTTTGAAAATGCATATATATATATTTTTATTTTTATTTTGTAGATTTTGGATATTGTCGTGAGTGAAGCTTGTGGGCTTGAGAAGAAGGCATTTACAACTTTTGCGAAAACAAGAGGATCAGTGGAGGACGTTCGAAAACTATTGCTTCTGTCAGATAAACTAAAGTCACGACAGGCGACCATGTCCATTCATTTCAAGGTTCTTGCCGGACTGACGTACACCGATAAAGTGAAGATGAACTTGATTTTTGACAGTTTCAAGGACTGTTTTGATTTTTTCCAGTTTGATGAAGATCCTAATAGTGACTTTACGAACAAAGTAAGATTCATTATAGTCTCAGTTTCTTGTATATTTTTAATTTTACTCAAATCAACTTTGTATATTCATTTTTGTTGTTTTACGTTTAGTTGGAACACATTTGTACTCTCGTGTCAAACATTCAGTCTGGACCTATTGGAGCAACTTTCAAAGATCTTGCCATCGAGCGCAATGTGATTGAGTTCTGTCTTAATTATGTAAAGCAGCGTGCTCCATACATGAAACCACCTCTAGGACGTCCTGATTCCGAGGAATGGAAGGAAATGGTTTCTAAACCGGCACTTAAGTACGTTCTACGTCTTTTGGCAGGATTGGCTACAGATCACGTGCCTTGTCAGGTAAATAAATCCGTCCTCTATCAATCCTCACCTTTCGTTGCTCTTATAATATGCATTATTATTGCAATTCCGTATTAAAACAATAAATTGCAGGAGGCAATCGGGAAGGAAATAATTTGTGTTATACATCAGTTGGAACAAGTTTCTTCAGATGAACATGTAGGCTCGTTAGCTGAGAACGCATTGGAAGCACTGAGGTCACATGATCAGGTAAACTTTAAATGCTAAATAAACAGGAAAATTCTTTAGCTGGATGGATGGATGACATATATGTTTTATTGATTATGGTCTCCAATTGATATTTCATAGCTGTGGAAAGAAGTTGAAGCGGCTCGTCGGGCTACGCGGGAGGAGAAGAAGAGAATGGCTATGGCCATGAGGCAAAGACAGTTAAATACAATGGGAATGAAGACAAATGAAAAGGGTCAAGTCACTGCAGCCATATCGACAATTTTGGATCAGATGGAAGATCTGGCAGAGGAGACTGGCTTAGTTTGTGTGATTTGTAGGGAAGGTTATAAGTATCAGCCAACAAAAGTTTTGGGAATTTACACATACAGTAAGAGATGCCCCGTCGAGGATATGGAAACAAAAAGTAGAAAAACGTATGGCTACTGCACGGTCAGTCATTTTAACATTGTACATGTGGATTGTCATATGGCTGCCATTAGGTAATGTATTATCATCGTATGTATAATATTATGCACTTTGTAAGACAAAAGCACGGCATGATCTCACTTTGTATATATCGTTGTTTAGACTGGCGAGGTCACGAGACGAGTGGGAATCTGCTTCTCTCCAGAATGCGAATACGCGATGCAATGGACTGATACCTTTATGGGGACAGCAGGTGCCAGAGTCTGCATTTGCTGCGTGTCTTGCTCGTCACAATGCATACTTGCAGGAGGCGACAGGATGTAGAGATGTTGGATTCTCGTCAGGAGCTCATGACATCAAGCTTCTCTTGTTGAGATTTGCGGAGGAGAAAAGCTTCCATGAAGATACCGGTGGAGGAGGTCCAGAATCTAACTTGCATTTGGTGCCTTACCTCATTCATACGGCATTATACGTTTTGAATACAACAAGAGCATCAGGCAAGGAGTCGAATGCGGTGGAAAAGTTTTTGTACGCCTCTATGAATACATGGAAAGATGATTCAGCCTCAGTGGAAGGAGTGGCATACTATCTTGTCGTCTCATTGATGGTCCACTCACCTTCAAAGTAAGTAAACATTAAATTTCTCGCTGTATATTCATAATCTGCAGTTTATGATGAATCCTTTAGAAAACATTGATATTGTGTAGAATAAACTGTATTTGACGACATGCTTATTTTACATTTAACGAATTTTTAATGTCGACGTCGAGTTTAATGTTTCGGTTTCAACTGCAAACCATCATCAGAACAAGATATACAATTATTATTATTATTATTGAAATTTACACTATATTTATTCCTTGTAGATGGATGGAAAATAGGATGCAGTGGCTCAAGCGAGTTTTGGCATGCTGTGGATTTCGGTCCAAACAATTGGGGCTCGCAAACTTTGGTCACTATCGTTCAGGGCTGATTTTGCTTGGAGTAATTCATGGGTTGTACACGATTGTATTTCAGGTGAAATTGAATAACCATTTCCATACATATACTCGTGTACTTCATTGAAGTTGCGTAAAAGTATCTACATAACCAATTTAATTTTGTTTCCTATAGGATGTTGCCTCCTCAGGAGAGTGGCCAACCATGTTAGCGGACTATATTCGCAAAAATGATGAAGCTCTCGTGAAAAGTACGTCTCTCCTACTGAGCAAGTATCAGCAAACGTTTGTTCGAGCGACAAAAATTTCTGATTTTGTGGATTTTTTACGTAAGGCGTACCACTCGATTTGTCTTAATGTATATACATGGTGGGAAAAGTTAAAGAAAATTATTCTGACAACAAAACAACTTTTTTCTTCTTTTTTTACAGAATTGAATGAGAATCCAGAGCTAGCTGATGTCACCGCATTTACTACATCTCTTTGGAATAGTCTTGCTTAAGTGAAATTACTGATGTTTTCTGTTCTAATTTAGTTAGTAGCTTACAAAATTAATTTATTAGCAACAACATTATTTAAATATACCTTCTTTAAAATTGAAAATACTTTGTCGTTGCATAAATGTTTAATGATTAGCATAAATGTAACACATACTACTGAACATGTTAAAATTGAATGTTTAAAACCTTTAATAATAATAATAAACATGTTTATCATTTCATCTTAGAGAATAGTTTTTATTTACACATTTTAATTTGTACGACAGCTAAATGATATTTTGGATTTATTCGTAGTCCAACCCCAAACTGCTCTCACGTGCGGATCAACATCACATAATTACAGTTAAAGTGCTTGCATGATTTCATATTATATCATATTATAATGTTACGAGCACAACTCCAATGATTGAATTGTGGGTAGAAATGATGTCCAAAACAACATCTTCCGATGTCGATAAGCTGTTAACAAGTTTGTTTTACCGGTGATTTTGTAGGTATAGGGAGAAACGGCAGAGAATGTTCTCCATTGTTCTAACCCAATATCTCCCCTCTCAGTGTCCGCTGGAGGTGTTGGTGTACTTTAAGAGAAATTAGAAATGTTACCAAAGATGATGTGACAGTAATTGCAGCAACTTTCGAGAAACATGTTGCGATACCAAGATGGTATGTTATCCCTAACTCACCCATATTTAGCAACATTAGTCCACAAAGTCGTCATGATTTCACGAACAATAATGCCTTCCTCATCTTCAACATCTACTACAGCTCTTGTGGAAGGATTTCTAAATCGGAACAGGTACAGCAATTCTTCCCCGTGGATAACGTGACCTGGAGTTATGTAGGAACAACGGATGTAAGTTATTAAGCTGAACAAAATTTATCAAGTATACTTTACTGCTTGTAATTACTCACGTCTGTCGTCAGGTGTATCAATTTCCCTTATGGATGGTAAATTGGATGATGTCACATTTGGATCCAGTTCTATGGCATCATTATTGTCAAAAGTTTGTCTCTTTGACCTTGAGCCACTGTTGCTCGAAGCATCTTCCACATCTGATCGTCGCTCTCGAAGTTCAGATGACGGTTGCAAAAGATACTCGGAAAAGCTTAATTCTCCTTCATATTCAAATGAATAAAAATATACAGGTGTCCTTTGAGAAAGGAACATTGCTGTTCTGTAAACGGGAGCGACCACACTGAAATCAGAGTGCAAACTTATGAACTCATCCTTTAGCTCTTGTATTTCGCTCATATTGTAGTTTTTAAAGTATTCAAATTTGATGGAGGTTTTGACCACTTCAGTATTATTGACGATTCCAGACGCACGGATTACTTTGCGTAGAAATACGCGTTCAGCATAGGTTGGATCAGACTCTGTGGCATTAAGTAGCCTAGGAAGAAGGTTACCTTTGAATTGAAATGTAAAGTAGCTTAAAATTAGTCGTTTTAAATTATGTAATTAAGTCAGTAGTTATGCAGTAGTGAAATACGCTACAATTTTGTTATCTTTTTCATACTAATAACAGCGCTGGCACTCTCGTCTCGGTTTACCCCGATTACAATAGGGACTTTATGAAAGTGTCCCTCAATCAGTGCAACTTCAGGATCTTCGCTGAGGAAGACTGGCCATCCAGGTACTGTCTCTGTTGCTATTTGAACTACTGGACCAGGATTGGGTGGCTTTTTGTGACTTCGACTGGATTTCCTCTCTGATGTACTGGACTGCGCCAAACCAATAATTATGTTAGCGTGTATAATTAAAAATAAAGAATCTCATATCATTATTAAGTCATATTACAACTGAATTGGCATCCTTTGCCACAACTTCAGCAGGGTCTGCGGTTTGGATGCATTTTAAAAGTGTTTCAGTAGAACCCGACAAGCAACCAAGGTTTGCAGCCAATCTTTGCACGTGAGTCATTGGTGACCTTTGGATTGCATAAGGAGCAATGGCAGAACCACTTTGAATTATAGCAGCGTTAAACAAACCTGGAATAGCATGTTTATACTAAATTATTGTTTCATGCGTAATTTTGTTGTAAAACGTATTCCGATTTTTTCAGTGAAAGTTACCTTTGGTCAAGGGTGAAAGTAAGTGTAGGGTTACAGCAATTGCCCCACATGATTCTCCAAAGATTACAATCATGTCCCTGTTTCCCCCAAAGTATATTATATTCCTTTTTACCCAACGCAATGCTTCTACTTGGTCAAGCATCCCTTGATTTCCTGGTTGATGTTTATCGCCTGAACTGAGGAAGCCCATACTGCCAAGCCGATACTGCACCGTAACTGTAATTAAAACATAATTCTGAGATAAATATCGAAAGCAATTCAATCATAAATTGAATTTAAAAAAAATACATACCCACGATTACTCCTTTCTGAACTAAATATTCTGGGTTATAAGTATCTGACTGACCAGCCACGAAGCCCACCCCGTGGAAAAATACCTGTGAAAAATAAAACAGACGTAGATTTTCGATTTTGATACATGTATGATTTTTTAAATGCTATAAAAGAAAGAAAATTCCAAAAAAAAAGAAGAAGAAACCGTACCATAACAGGTTGCAAGGTGGAACCTTCATTGTTAGATTCCAAATGTTCTTGCAATACATATAGGTTCAAAAATAAACAGCTTTCACTCCCTGTGACGTTTTGATTTCGAAATAGATCCCACTGCAAGCATGGCTCCGCAAACTCTGTAGCATTTCGAACAATTGTCTCCTCAAACGGCACTGGGGGCTGAAATATTACAGAGATTTCATTGGAAAACGCTTTACGTTATATGACGTTACATGCGTGCTTGCTGGAAGTACAAAGCTTGCATTATGCGAAGAAAACCAACCTTGAAACGTAAATCGCCCAGTGGTGGCAAAGCATAAGGTACTCCTTTGAACGCTGCAACGGGTTTAATTCCAGGGATATTCTCAATGTTACCCACGTATCCCTTATCTGGCCTATTTAAATACACTGTAACCGAGTTATTCCCATTCCCGTCTTCTTGCTGACCTTTGCAAGTGGTGGCTATTGCAAATAATACTAACACTCTACCACTTAACATTGTAATATGGTTTAATTCACAAAATAAATTTTAATACTACTTTTAGAGTGATGCCATGAATTTTATGGTAATGTCGGAGTAAAAGACTACTATCAACATCAAGCAATATCTTAAGCCTGTGTGTTGAAACTAAAGCTCAGTCAATTTTCTTGCTGACTTGACTTGTTGAAACCATGTATTTAGTTTTTACAAAAAAACAAATTTGTAAAAAGCATATCATTTTATACCTATACATATTATGCTAGAAAGAGAATGAAATAATAAAATTCACTGCAAGTTTCCGTTCAGACTTAGACCAGTTAACAATGGATACGCTATGGTCCGAGAAAAGGGATATAATTTTGCGTGTTTCATGGTCAAATGATGGCATTGACATAACATTACACGGATTTAAAGAAACAAATACAAGAATTTGATATAAATATTATCTCTTGTCTTCATCCATTGTCCACGTACCGGTTTTGCATCTATACTTTTTTTATTTTCTAACATTTCATGCGTATTCTTCCTGCTACTCCTACTATATAGTCACCAGTTATACACTTTGTAATAATGAAACTCTGAAAAAAAAACTACCAACTGCGACTATATAGATACGCATTCATGATTCAAGATGAACTTCCACTTGAACAGATCAATCATTGCTAAATGTCAAAATCTTATGCATGCATACTACATATGAGAACTGGATAGAGAAAAGGTGCTTATGAAATGAGATCTGAATGCCAAATAGCAAGTAGACCGGACCAGGTAGGTGAGGAGTACAAGTTTTCAACATACCAATCAACTTTATTTTATAGTAGTGAACAATTTTGCAGGAGAAATGAGCAAAACATGTTTCACCTTTTACTTTTGTTGATTAGTTGTATGCTACTGCAAGATAGTCAAATGGATATGAGTGCATCAGGTTTTTCACCCCTTGGTCAACGTTTTTCAAATGATTATCCACTTTGGCTTTTACAGTAACATTTTAACAAAATTGTATTTTCATCAAATTGCCTGTTATTTGATTGAACCAGCTTCAGCTTCCTATGATTATGTGATAATAATGATTATTACAGGCATGGGGCGTGGTTTAACGTACCCTAAGTTTAAAAATAAAACATACGTAAAAATTCATTTATCCTTTTAAAAATATGCCTATGGGCACCTGTTTGTACAACTCCGAATTGCCAGTCCTTTTACTTAATATATTTACATACTGTTACTACATGTACATTATGTATTTATTATTACAAAAACTCGGGATTTACATATTACAATATGTATGACCTCTATTTCCTGTGATCATCTACATTATATATATCGCTTCTCCTACTTAGCAAGGACTGAATCAGTACAACTAAAAATGCTGCGCCCAAAATTCCAAAACATATTCCATACGTTAAATACTGATCTCGCTCGTTTAGGCTAAGTCCCACTTCATCTGCTACTAAAAGTGTGAGAATTGTTTGCAATGATAATGCAACGAATGTATTGATTCCAAAAATTAATCCAAAACTGTCATCATTAATCCTTTGAGCAACTTCAGCACTGAAAAAAGCACAATCCCATTCACTGAAATTCATGGTAATTTTAATACTTTAAAGGTATAAATGAAAGAACTAATTTTTTTAAAATACCTGGCCACAGTAATTATCACTTGAAATAAAATCTTGAAAATTATGAAACATCCGTAAGCAATGTACAGATTTTCTGTTCTTGATAACCAAATGAGAGCACCACACTGAATTAGTGCAGAAACCGCTAGGAGAGCTTCTCCCCAAGTGCTCCATGCAATTTTAACATGACCCACGTAAAAAGCTAGAAGTGAACCTGTAGAAAAATATACCAGCATACTGCTTTATTTACATATTTTTCTTGTGTGATGATAATTACTTGATTACTTATTCTCACTTATCAGAGTATGAGTAGCCTCCACTGCTCCATTGTAATCTTGTGTGCCGGACCCATTTTCTGTTACAATTACTTCCCATAAAGTCTGGATAAAATTTATAACCTGCAAATGCCCAGCAGTGGCAACTGCCCACCAAATGGACCATTTAAGGACATATGAGTTGCTATAAGCCTTTTTAACGTCTTCTACCATGTATCGCCGTGATTTTTTCAGCTTTTCATAAAATGAAAATTCTGTTCTGCTCACACTTTCCTTTTGTATATCAACAGGTAAGTGGGCAACTTCTCGGTGAAAGTAAATAGATTTCTTTACTGGCGGAAGAAATAAGGCGAAACAAAGTGCAGTGGAAACACAACCAAGTGAAATATAGTTGAGTTGGTGGTAATTCATCACGTGAAATAGTATCAACAGTTGCCCCACAAGTCCTCCAAAAAATCTTCCAGCTAAAATTGCACTGTATGTATAAGAAGTTACTTTGGAATAATGTTCTCGGTCAACCTTTGCATAAATATAAGTGTAATACGCGACTTCTGTTGAGCTTACAATGCCATACAGAAACTCCACAAACTAGAAGAGGGAAAATGAACTCGATTATGGAATGCCATAATTTGCATGTATAAGGTACATGTTGTGTTTTGGAATTGAGAAGGAGCACTTACCTACCATAACGGAAATGAGACCTTTACCCCATGTCAAAATAGTCCAGGTGAGAACATATGCCACCCCTTCCAGAATTACAACGACTCGGTATCGTAAATAATCCGTTAGGAGAAAGACCACTGCCAAAGTTGCAAGGTAAGTGTATGTGTAGGATGGGAAGGCCCTGTGAACGAGCTAATCACAAAATTAAGAACATAAGTTATTAGCACGGGGTTAAGGATATTTTAATATGCCGAACTTGCAAAAACTACTGTTAACATTAATAAAGTGCATAATATGTAATAATACCATGCATGCAAGCTCGGATACATTATTCCCAATTTCGATATAATTAATGTTTAATAATTAATTTAGGTTTTTAAAAGTCATACTTCTTCCTGGGTGACATTTTTGGAATCAAGTAGGTATGAAATAAAGAATGGTTCACTTGGTCGAAATTCTTTAAACAAGCCAAACCCGCATAAAAATATGCTAGTCAATTGCCAGGATTCCAAATGCATCACGTAAAAATACACGTATGGATTTCAGAATTAAGACAAATAAAATCGTTACAAAAAAACACACTTGTCGATAATATATTTTTTAATCTCAACAGTACGGGATTTTAAAATTAGTTAAACGCACCTATAATAACAGACTTGAAAATTGTTCACATTTTAAACTATAAAAACATTTAAACACAATTATGGTTATTAATGTAAAAGTTAATGATGATCCATATGATAAAAACGTATCACGCATTTTGAAAATTAAAACACGCAATAAGCACGAAACAGTGAAGGTACATTATCTTTTATCGGATTGCATTGTGTAAGTATTTATTTGTTATCTCTGAGGTCTGAGACATATCTCCGAAGTAATCATATGTGTGCCAATGGTATTGACTCATTTCTGTCAGTATAAATAACGTTGTCATTATGTACGTTCGTTAACTTTTAATAAAAAAAGTAGTATATTTCATTTATCCAAACTGATGAAGATTTTTGGTGATCCACATGAGAAACTTGCTGGTCCTTGTATATACGCCAGGAAAGCTACCGCATCCTTTTCCCCAGGACCTACATGTTGAAAGTTCAGTAATGTAAACTTAATCAACTTGCTTAGGTACTTGATATTTTCAGGACGTTATTTCAAGTCATATTTTTGTTCTTACGTAATTCCAACTAATACATATTTCGTCCCATCAAACATTATGGCTGGACCTACATTGGATAAAAAGCATTAATATTTTCAGAAATTTCTTTCTCTAATAAAAAGCATCTTCCTGAAATTTTATTATTGGATGAGTATCGAAAATATTGAAATAGATACACACAAAGAGACATGCGCTGATTCTGCTGTCATAATAAAAGATAATCATATTGAATAATACTCAAAACTTCCTACCTCCACTGTCCCCCTGAAATTGAAATACGGAATTAGTTGAAATACTTTATTGTTTCAAACTTTGTTTATAAAATCATGTGGTGCAAACTGGATATTTTGTAAACGAAATTGTCGAATTCAATGTTTGCTATACGCACCAAGCACGCGTCTTTATCTCGCCTTCCATCCCCTGCACATAGATTGCTGTCTAGCACGCGTCCTGGGGCGAACCGAGAATAAATATTTTTGCATTCTTGTAGACTCCAAACGGGCATTGTCACTTTACGGAGTGTGTCTACAGTAGATCCATATCTGTATTTGCGACCCCAGCCTTTTAATAATTGCAAATAAGAAGAAATATTGGTTTTTACTACACTGTTAACTCTTTTTATAAAATGTGGAAACAGGGAACTGTGTATGCACTGTTTTGTTTTAACCAAATGTCACGCATTACGTCACAAGCATGCATGATCATGTATGAGTTTAGTATGATAATGACTTGAGTTTGTTCTTGTTAAATATTTAAAGAAACATACCGGTCACAATAATTTGGCGTCGTTCTAGGGAGTCCATCGTTGCCTCTGGTAGACATATCGGACGTATTCGATCTGTGAAACTTACGGGTTTGTCTAGTTTTAACAGGGATATATCATTGTGCTAAAAGAGAGATCAGAGAAACACACGAAGAGAAGAGGGTAAGGCAAGATAAGTTGTAAGCAGTAAAGGTAAATAATGCATTAATTATTTTGTATTTTACATTATATCTGAATAATTTAAATAACTCACATAATTATTTATGTCGAATCCTTTATGAAGAATTACTTTGTCAATTTTTCTAACTTCATGCGGACCATCGGCAGTGCTTTTGATATTGAAATCTCCCAAATGAACATATAAATGTGGAATATCATTGGGTTTGAAACTGTGAAGAAAAGAACATGATCATCTTCTTAACTTAATGCCCACGCAAGCAACAACAAAAATGTTCTGTTAATCATGTTCTTACGTAGAAAAACAATGCGCAGCGGTTAGCAAAAATTGATCACTAATTAAACTTGCTCCACAAAATATTTTCTTGTTTTTTCCAAAAACTGCTACCTGCACACAAAAACATACTCAAAAGAATGAAATATATTTACATTTGTATGAGCAACAACGCTTGTTCCTATTTAATTTTTTTTTAGATTACCATCCACGGGAATTCTTGAGGTCCTTTTGCTTCTTGACCACCAGTCACTTTTTCTTGGTATCGGTTTGTGACACCACCACCACCCTGCAACAACCGTGAATTCCCACATTTTTGTTCATTCTTTAACCGTCTAGATAAAACGTTTCTCAGCGGTGGCCTTTGGGTTATCATAGGTCGCTTAAGATTTTCATCGGGAATGTATCTTTTGATATTCTCATCTTTTCGAATTTGAAGTAAAGTATGTGACTTTTTTAAAGTGTTAGATGGACAACAAACGCTCAAATCTTCAGCTACATTTTCAACTGAAACAATTGAAGCATCATCAGTTTAAAAAAGAGCTCAAACTTTTTTCTTCAAATTATAAACCAAGCACTTGGTTCACTATAATTAACATACTTTGTGAGCAAACAGAATCATTTGTACTGAGAATAAGCTGTTCTGCTAGTGGCACGTCCATGAAATCTATATAATTTGCGCTTCCGTACTGAACTTCCATCATTGGGAAGCATTCCGTGAATGATTTACAGGTTCCCACTTCATTATCCCGAGTGCTGCATGATATTCCGTGTGTTGGGTCTTCACCAGCGATAGTGGCACCACTTGCGTGACTTGATAATTTTTCCGCTTTATCCTGAGAAAACTTCACATCTTGCGTTGATGCAAACGAAAAGGGATGATACTGGACCACATGCAAAAATGATTGCTGTGAAGAACTGCCATTATGCTGGATTCCTGGGGAATATGGCCACGCAAAAACCGGAAGCAGAAACTGTTTACCTGTTCTGTGTTTTACATCTATGAAAAATTAACAATTTTAAAATGCAATTTGTAGGATTCTGTAATTTAAAAAAGGATTAGACACACAAAAATTATACACGAAAACCTTGGTTTGTAGTAGTTTTTTTATGCGGATGATGAGCGTCTGATGGCTTAATGATACGAGACTTAACTTTCCAGCAAAGATGACTTTCCGGAAAATAGAAAATAAAGAGGAGAGAAATGTGAAAATAAGTTTTATAATTTCTTCTGAGTTCCATGATGATGTGATAAAGAGAAAAACAACATTATTCTGGCTCTGAAGCACGCAACAAGGGATGAATTGTTCTCAGTGGGAGATTTTCTTAAACCGGCTCTTTTGCCAATTTGCAAAAAAAATAATAAGAATGCAATAAAATGGGTTTTCCAAGTTGGTCATGCATTTTTTCACATCTTTACATATATATACATTTTTTGACGTGCATCACATCGAAACACAAAATTCTACTTTCATGTCATATTTCATTTTTAGCAGACATCAAAAGCGGCTCTATGTACACAATGCTGCTGTATGTATACAATTCTATTAAAGCCAATAATGCAGAAAATGGATTTCAAATACAAATTAGCATATTTAGAATGTAAATATACCCTTTTAAACTACTTATGGGTTTTGCTTTGCCGTTAAATTCGATGAGATTAAAATATTCCGGTTCATATATAATCATTGCCACTACAAGACAATGCTTTCATACCAAAATTGTCGATGTTTAAAGATGCTGTTTTACATGAGAAAACACTAGGCAAAGCTTTTTCCCCTCTTCTTCTTCTTTTAAGGTAGCCCATCACTTGAAATCTATTCGTCATAAAGTTTTTTAAAAATTGCCTGTTGCGTTGTCGCCGTTTTACTGTTTAGTATGCTGTCAGCCTGTCTTATTTGCTTGCTCCTCACAATTTTTAAGAATCTCGTTTGTGAAAGTAAGGATAATATTGCACCCACAATAACGAGCTCTCTGATACCCATAACCCCACATAATAATATTGTGTATAATATGATCAACCTCACAACACGTTTAGCCAGACCAGCAGACATTTCTGTTTTTTAAACACGACAAACCATGAATTCAACTTCACGACGATGTACGATGATGATCAACATCCCCTTGACTTGATTGTTTGGCAAGAGCCCATCGTCTCAATCTTTGAGTTAAGATCACGTCATAGTCATTGCATATACTATGATGATAACCCATTACAGTTTTTTTTTCGTTCCCGACACTTTTTGACGGGTGATGACGTTCATTGTTGTTAATCACATCCTCCTCTTTTTTTTTGCTTGCTTGCTCAGTCGTACGCAGAATGAATGCTTAAGATTTTTGCACAATACATTGTAAGAAAAGCATTTTGACTTTTTATGTAATAATGAACTAATGGGGATGAGTCTTCTTGAATGCAAAATTATATTTACTCTTTACTCACCATGAACGAATAAAAAAGTACGCTGTTTTACATAAGAAATCACATTGTCTAAAAAAAGGTTTATTCAGTGAAATAAAGTCATATTTAAATTATTATTATATTTATATCACATTTTTTTGTGTTTACCGTGTAGTCTAACATAGTCTTTGATTTGTTTGAGGAATATCACATAAATAATTATTATCGTTAAAATACTTTGCATTTTTAACCAAATAATTTTGTAAATGCGTGTCAAAATATGTATAAATTTCTGTCCTTGTAAACCAGCAGCATAATTTTTTTATATGATACACACGAAGAAGCAATACTTTAATATTTTTATACTAATAACTTTAAATTGTGCATTGAAGGCAACAGGTACAAAAAAACAAAAGATAAAGGCAATGATTTTTGTTTCTAAATCGTTATATATATTATATGTACATCATTAAATATGTATACTGGATGTCAGGGAAAAAGCAAAATTTATGTACATTGCTGGTAACTTTCGTTATACTATGTTGACTGGCAAAAACTTGCGATAATAGTGCTTATATTTGTATCACTAGAGTTTATGATTGTTTTTCCGGAGATTCTTCATGTATTTTAGCAGTGGCAGTTACGCAGTCACCAAGGTCAGCAGAAGGGAAAACTGAAGATTTCACTTCATTTGTCACAGCGATTACCGTCCCACTACAAACATTTTCGGAGAATCCATGCTCCGCAATGCCACAATTTTTACTGTAAACTTGTTTTGAATGAACGTCCCAATGCTTGTTCCTGTTTTGAATCGCAATCATGAGAAATATGACTCCCAGCAGCGATGAGTATATTCCGTACACGACAAACTCGTCGCGTATGTCCAACACGAATCCTTGCTCACCCGTTATCATTACTGTGAGTACAGCCTGGATTATCAGGGCTAATAACATGTTTATACCAAATATAAATGCTTCACTGTCTTCCTTCACACTTTCCGCTACTTCGGCCCTGAAAAGGTTAATAAGTAAATTAACATGATTTCACATGAGTTAATTTCGCAACTAAAAAAGAATGAAAGCAATTAATTGTAATCATTAGTTTTAGTTACTATAAGCATTTTGCACATTACATGGTTTGCCAAAAATCATTAAAATTCATTAAAAGCGGCAATTATCTTTACCATGTTTGGAGAATTTTGAGAGAAGAGCATAATCGGATTGGTACACAGTGAAAGTGTTGTTACAATCAATTCAGATAATTTTTTTATTACTTTGGCACTTACGAAGCAATGATGATTACCACTTGGAACATGGTCTGAAAAATAATGTAGCAAATGTATGCTACATAGAGATGATGAGTTTGTGACATCCATAAAATGATTGCTCCTTGAAGAATAGATATAAAACTTAAGTATATTTCTCCCCACCTCTCCCAAGGCAGTTTTACATACGGCAACACTATTGCAAAAACAGCACCTTTAAAAATAGTAAAAAATAACAATAATATATATGTACAAATGAATGAATTTTTGTGCATGCTGCTAATTTGAAATTTGATAGCTGTGGCGGTTCTTTCATAAATGACCACAAATATATAATCAGCGTAATATTTAAATTTATGTTGTTCCGCATGATAATAATGCTATTAGATTTTTTTGAGTTGGCTTACTAAGCAGAGCGTGCGATGCATCTATAGCTCCATTGAAGTTGTGCTCGTGGGTTTCATCTTCAATTACTTTCCATAAACTTTCCACGTATATTCCAATTTGAAGGTACACAGCAAAAGCTATAGACCACCAGAGAGACCATCTCAAAACATAGCGGTTGAAGTATGCAACCTTGAAATCTCTCCAAAATGCTTCTCGTGCTTTCCTCAATCGTTTTTTGAACGGATAATTGGCCACAAGCTGATGAATTGAGTTGGAGCGTTTCTTCATCGTGGCAGCAGCTACATTTTGATCTGTAGCAGAGCCATTTGTAATTGTACTTATCCCAAAAATAGCGGAGATATTAGAGTTTGCTCGCGGGTGGAAATATATTGACCTTTTAACCGTTGGGAGAAACAACGCTAAGAGGAAGAACATGCTCACACCGAACAGGGACAAGTAGTTTAAGCTGTCCAGCTCCAGTACATGATACGAAAGAAGGAGTTGACCACACAAACCAGCCAAAAATTTTCCTGTATGCATTGCACTGTGGGTGTACGAGGTCACCTGCTTGTAATGCTGTCGGTCCACATTTGCGTATAAGTAGGTGAGATAAGCGATATCCGTAGAGCTGGAAATGGACTCGACGACTTGCCGCAACTACAATACATTTCATCCCCAAAAATCTGTATTATTTTTAATTTAAACACAGCCACTTGCATTCTTTTTCTTTTCTTTTTAAACAATAGCATCTACAACTGAATGGATTCCTACATATATGGCCTAATCTGTCACCTTAATTAACTTAGTAATCATTTGCACCATAGACTAAAAAAAGCCGTGACCATTTTAAAACAGTAAAAGTACATAATATAGTATCCGACCCACTCAACATGCTTGTCTGTGCAAAGCAACGTGAGTGCATGGTGTCACATTGAACAGGAAATGTATTTTGTCGGCCTTTTAACACTACTAATCTTATCCTTACTTAATTATAAAGTAATTACGCTATCAAAATTCTTACACGAAATTTGGATATGAAATATCCTTCAATTGCTTAAAATTGCGCACATTTAGCAGTCCCTTTTTGTCTTCTACGTCAAACGTACAGCGAGTCAAAGTCAAGCGGATATTTTTGTGCATTTTATAAAAAATGTAGATAATAGGTATGTGTGTAAATGAGCTAAACCTTTCATTTTCCGCACCCTACTGATTGTACGCTGCAATAACAGTATGATTATGCAGTTTGCAATGAGTGTCCCTGTTTTTTTTAAAAGTTTGCAGTTGTTGTATATAGACTATTTTAATTTAATTAACATTGAACGAATTAATGATATACAATATTTTTTTAACGTTACAAGGAGTGTGCAACCTGAGCTACACACTATTACCTTTTACGTACTACAAATATTAAAAATCAAAAATATTTAACAATAATTGCACATGAACTGATTGTTTTATCTTCTAGCTGCAAATCAAGGATTGGATATATGTAGGGTAGGATAAGTTTACTAAATTATTGAAATTAGTACACTTCTCCACTGGAAATATTACACAGGCAATAACTAAATATCAATTATTGACGCATAATACAGGGATTTCAAATAAGATTTTGTAAAAAGTTAAGGTAGAGGAGGAGGATGGTTTCAAAGAAAGTCTGAATCTAAACCAAATTACTGAGACATATACTTACTGTGGCATGAAATTTATCAGAGTAGGACCATATCGTAATGCCCCATGTAGCTACAGCAGTAAAACCTCCGAGAAGGATGATGGGTTTATATCGTACAAAGTCGGTTATAAAAAGCAAAACCAGCAGACAAACCAGAGAACCGTAAGTTGTCACAGGTAAAATTTCGTGTGTTACCTGAAAAGAGATTAAATTTCGCACTTGCACAATTATTTTTAATTTAAAATTGCATTGTAAAATTACAACTCAAAATTATGTCACACAAATTATGTTGTCTTAATATTTTATACGCACCACTTCAGCCGTAAAGTTTCTATGTTCTACAGCATATTCTAGTAGAAATGGTGCTGAAGGCCTGAATTCCTTGAACAACCCGACCCCACAAAGGATCACTGCTGTATATTTCCAGTTATCTTCCGACATCCTTCACAATTTTTCCAAACTTATTACTTGACAAGATAATCTTTTTACTACTCTTCGTCACACTAATTACGCTGTGCCGATTACAAGGAGGGACCAACGACGATTTCATCTCCGGCATTCGAAATTTTTACATAAAGATCCATAATAGGCACTTTAAAAAGCGCATCGCACACCACCGTTTCAAGTTTAACAGAAACACAGGCAAAATTTCTTGAAAAAAGTTGTGTAGTCTGTTGAGGTAGACACAAAAACAAAATATTAATTAATGGAAACGACGCACAGAAAATAAAAATCCTTGATAGTGACATTGACACCACATTTGCTAACCACCCAACAAAACACGTGAGCCTATGAAATGAAATAGTTTTTAGGTATTTGTACTTTAATTTGTATAGACACCACAATTCATGAATCTCAAGTTAGTTGAGTAAATAAAAGACACAAAATGTACACCGTGGAAAATGGGAACAAAACACGCTTTTGCGGCAGGTGATGAAGACAATGACACGACTGTTTTGACTCGATTGATCATGATAAGTCGATGAATAAGAACAAATTGGGTAATGAGAGTGTACAAAAAAACTTGGTCTGCTTAGTCGTGTCATGTCACCACTATCACGATTCTCTATGAATGTCGTTCCCCATCTAAACTTACTTCACTTGAGTACAGTCAACGTTTAGTTAGTTAAAGTTAGTTTACCGCATCACAGTAACCAATATAACTCCATTCATCAACATAATATACCGCTCTTGTAAACTAAATGTAAAACTATCCTATAAATAGATGCATAGCACGCTGAACTGGCACTATATTTTATGTACATTTCCCATGCATACAAAATGAATTCTGTCTGTTGCGAATATTTCATTTATAATCTGCATAGATCATACTAGAGTTCTGTTGCTGTTGTTGTCGCGTTGTTCTTTGTTTTTTTACCTGTGCATCTGCATCATTCATGGTCCGCAGCAAAATGCATATTATCTAGTTTCCTTTTTCAAAACACAAAATTTTACGCGTTAAAAAGTCTCATTTGATTTGTCTGAAATTACCTGCATTTGCATCCGCTTCTCAATGCCCTTTCTTTTTTCTAAGCATGCATGTTGATTCGATTCTTTCCTTTTTTAAACTATAAATACGCTGCATAATATTCTTTTCATCTTTGTGGAAGCCAAATAAGTGCATGCATGAAACAGGTAACTAATTTTTTATTTTGACGCCATATTTTGTAGGGAATTGCGATAGATATAATTGATATTTACTGCCCTGTTAGTCCTATACATGGAGTGTGGTTCCGAATCAAATCTGTGTAAAGCAATTAGCAATTAAGCAGTTTTTGCTTTGCTGGTTTTAGCTTGCAATCACATTCAATCTATTTGAGCTCATGTTTTCATTTCTTTAGCTTGCACTGGTATTACTTTATCATAATCGATACCTATATGTATTGGGTCTACACACAATGCAAAATGCTAAGCATATCCTATCATAAGGGCGTTCTACTCAAGAATATTGGTGAGCAGAAAAATTGCTTTAAAAACAAAAACCGCTTTAAGCTGTTTTTCCACATAAAACAAACCATTCCTCACATATAAACAATTTGGTTACCTGTAAGTTCCAAACTGAATTCGCCTTAAACTAAATCATCATTTGCAGTAATGGTAGCTATAGTTGGTCAAACATGGTCGACACGTTGATTATAATTATATGACAGACATATATGATGATGACATGAATGTCTACCCATCATACAGATGAGCACAGAATTTTGATTTTGCATAATAAATGAGCATTTACACACGATCCAGTAATATATGGTTTAGATTTAGATTGAGCGCCTGCTATTGAACATGATGATTTCCTTCATTTTCCGTTCTTTACTGTTTTAAAATGCAATTAATTAGATATGTAATTTCACAGACACAAGTTAAAACTTTTTGGAACAACGAAAATGAAAATTTGATACACATAAGTATACGAAGTATGTATAGGTAATATATTCACGATCATCGTAAAAACAGGATTGCGTCAAATCAGCACATGCAGTCAGCAGATTAACATATTTTATGATTAAACTTTGTATAGTCATGATATCATGTTTTTTGAATCATTGTTTTTGCTAACTAGAAAACTGTCAAAGAACATCCACGACAATGCCACAGGTAACAGCACACTTGGATTTTTTTTCGAATGAATGTTGGATGTTGTGTACCTGCGTACATCCTGTCTAAAAAACAAAGTTTCGTTACAACACACACACACACTTGACTTTGTTACACACATGCATCTCTTTAAAAATGCTGACTCACATATCTCTCCTTTGACTATATAGTTGCATTATTGAAAAATACATAAATTGCAAATGATCATGTCTGTAGTTTCATGATTCAAGAGCAATGAAAAAATTGAATATTATATGCTTTGCAATCACATTTTCACTCGACAGACGATGTTTTATAGTCTTTCCACTAAAAATTCTAACTAACGTCATTTGCCTAATTGAACAATAGGCAATAGGCACTTCAAAATAAACAAGACCATGGAACGTGGTTACGACAAGAAATTATTGAATAAAAGAAAAACAAAATACCTACTAATAATCTAGCATACGGAACAATATTTTGTATATTTTATTGTACGTCTGTTTTGTAACTGTCACTTAAGATCATTGATATAACTACATTACTAATCTTAATACATAGAAAATCACGATTTTTATACAAAAGTGGCATTTTTAGACTTAATAGCGATTATTAACAATGAGTGCAAACATTTGAATGTGGAGAACTTGGAACAATTATGGGATTTGAACGTTCATGAAAAGGACAACGAAATGTGGACGAGGACGAGAGTAATGTACGCTGTAAACATACGTTCAACATTATCCTGTCGTAACTTTTTTCTTGTAATTTGACGATTTGGACATTTGGAGGATACACGTACACATTATCGTTCACTTCATCAGCAAACTTTGATTTCTTTGAAAATGTGTATATAGGTGCATAAGTAAAGCCACTGCAGCAGTTCAAGTCCACCTAGAGGAAGGAGGATGTAAAGTAGCTCTACGTATTCAAAGTAAAAAAAATTGTTGATTTTAATGCAACTATTTATCTTTGTGTACAGTAGGTGTTACATTGGAATTGGATCTGAATATGGTCAGCCAGAATGAACGTAAGGCATAAAAGACGAGAATATTATTCATAACGGACTTCCCGAGAATTTAAAAACGAACATGGTGCACACGGAAAACAAATCGAAAATGGACATACTACTTTGCAAAATAAGGATGCCACATCTATTGTAGTAATGATGACCATTTTGTTTTCCTCTAACGTAAGCAATTCATATTACATGATTTAATATGGAACTGTATATCTATCGCTATTTTATTACTAAATGAAAAATATTGTTTTAATACGATTTTTATTACATTCACACGATGCAGGAATGCAAGAATCAGTCAAAGAGTTGTGGCCATTTACTTACTCGTTTGAACAATCGTAGCAAAAATTTACCAACGTTTCATCAGAGGAATAAAGTGGAACATTTTTTAACAGACACGCTTGACTTGAACTTGATTTTTTTGATGTGTAAATAATACTTAATGATACTAGTACTCACTTCCTTTTTCTCTCACGTCAACTTGTGATATCACAGTAGTAGTAGTAGTAGTAGGGAGAAAAAAGAAAAGTATTGTAATTCAGTTGTGTGTGTGCGCACGATATAATATTACATGTTTGTTGGAGTGTCCGAACTTTACTACTTGATTTGCATTTAATTAAACTCACAGTTAAAGAAAAATTATAGAACAACTTGAAGTTATAATGCTTGCTCGGGAGGATATTGTGGGCGCAAACAGTTTGCAATGTTTGCATGCCTATGAAATAGAATAAATACATACTTGAAGAATGAAATATCTGGCATTTTCGAAAGACATGAAAATCTGCACCAACTTATGTAGTTTCGCTTTCCCGATAAACCCTCTTAAGTTTGAAACCTTTTCTACATGTCATACTAGCTGTGAGTTTTGATTCAAGTTCAAGTCAAGTGTACATTTTTTTTTCTTTCGTCAGCATCATCTCCATATTCTCCACTGCACATATAAACGAAATAATAATTATCCTTACTAGAGTCTACGTTACACGTTTAATTCTTTAGTGTAATAGTAATACACGTTTTTTAACACGGACTTGTATGATATAATATAATAATCACTTTGCGAAATCTTCGTTTGAAGTTATTAATAATTATATTATAAACCATGAAAATGTTTGAAATTAAAGTACTTTTTCTAAACTATCTGGCAAAGTTTCTTACAGCCACAGTCAGTCAGAAAAATTGGACCTGCCATTTTTTGCACATGCATGATGTATCATGCAAAACTATGGAAGGAAAGTCCAACTAATCTCACATCGTTTCCTGTTCCTTTTTTTTAACCATAAGTTTGCAATCAGTTAAGGAATTTTACTGACATTGTTTAAATTTCAGCACTTACGTAACCTCCATTACATTTATTCTTGTACTAATATAAATTAATTTTTATGAATGACCATGTTTCATTATGCACCATTCCTGATTTTACCTTCAACCTGTTATAGTGAATATCATTTTGTATATAATTGTAGCCAGAAAAATCAGAGAATTGAATTAAATTTTTACATGGCCATGAGCCAGAACTTTAAAACTAAAACCTCATAAAAAAATCTTAACAAAAACTCTTCTGCTGGACAATGATGATTGTTGCTGCCACATGTTGTCCTGCCTTTCATCTTTCTCTACCATTGATAATGAGGCAGATATTTTTGCATGTTCTATCAAGGATTTACATTATGCATCTTTCATCAGGCCGTGGCATGTAGTATTTGATTCACCAACTACATAACATCATTTTTGCTCACGAACAAGGGCTACAGAATTTGTTTGTTTAATGCGCAAAGTGTATTAGGTACGTGCCTCATTATATCTGTTGTTTGGGTGGGTAATAATCTGGCTGATGAAGAGATATTTTGATTCATTATTCATGAAATAAATGTTGAAAATACATGTTAAAAGTTGGATAATTTGCTAAAATTTGGAAGTAGGATATTCCATAAAAGTAATGTATAATATATGAGTTAGTGTATTCAATGAAATGGAGTTGAAAATAAGGATTTTCAAACACGGACAATGTCAATCTGTTTATTGAGATGCAATAATACAAGTGGAAATTGAAATGAATGCAGATTGCATATGGGGCATAACGAATGCATGATTATGCTTACATTCATTATAACATGTATGCATGAAGAATGGGAAATGAGAATGCTTATTAAAAATGTTGACGTACTTTGCATAATATGTATTTCAAACTAAAAAAAATACTTCCAATAGTTTTTATACTTTCTGGTTATGTGTGTGTGTGTGTGTGTGTGTGTGTGTGTGTGTGTGAAACAAAACGATATGATTACTAAAACACGTGTAACATGTAATTAAAGTAAGCATTCTCATAATGCATGCATGCAGAAAATTACAGATGACAAAATCAAACATGTGAACAGTTAAGTAAAACGAAATGTAAATTATGACTTTAGCTCTGTTTTTTTACTGTTGTCTTTTGTTAAAAAATTTCCGTATCAAAGACGTGGTTGATATGAAGATCTTTTCTACATTTTTTCAACGTTTTGTACATGAAAGTTCAAAACTACTACAAACAAACGTCATTACATCACGATTAAGAATCTCGTTATAAAAATCGGAATAACACGCATGGTATAATTAAATAATAATGAAGATGAAGGTAATAATAATGGAAAGGAGTTTAAAATACCAGCGAACCACACTTAGTTTGCGTCAGATTGGTTGCGAATTTCATATAGGAAAACAAGCAGATGCATTTAGGTATGTACATATACGCGAGTAGTAGTATAAAATATAATTTTCAAGAAAAACAATAATTAGATGTAATATTAGACTATCGCTCTTGTCCCCTATCCAGACGCGTCAGCTTTCTTTTTTATTATGTTATCTACGTCAGCCTTTTCTGCCTTCATTTGATTACTTTTGATGATGCATTCGTCGGCTCGCATAGCAGACTCTTTATCCTTATATTGTCCTGCTAACCTTTTTGCTTCTTTACAAAGTCTCTCCGCTTCATCATAGTTCCCTTTCTAGACAGGGCATAAAAAAGAAATAATATAATTGCAAAATAATTCAGATAGTGCTAATAAAAATGTAATATTTTGGACAAAATAAAGGTAAATCAGTAGTTTTATTGTACCTGAAGATACAAGCTTCCAGTATTAACTCGAATGGCTGGTTGTAAATACGTATGTTTTTCTGCAGCAACGGCTTCACATTCTTTGTATCGTTCTAAAGCTGCATCAATATCTCCCTGTAGTGCTAAAATTGATGCTAAATCTGAATTAATTGCTAGAGCCTATCAAAGAATAAAAACATTAAAGATTTATAGGCATACTACTATACTCATAATGAAGTAGCAGACAATTATTATCATTCAAGAAGTAAATGAAATGTGATATTTATTAGGATTCACCTGCTGTGAGTCTGCTCCTATTGCTTTTGACGCATATACATAAGCTTCTGTAGCCAGATCAGACGCCTTCTGTACTAATTTGTCATCTATCTCTGTTTGTGTACCTTTACTTAAATACGCTTGGGCTAGACTATGAAGGGACCATGCAGCCAGAAGCAAGGTGTCTTCATCTTGAATTCCTCCTTTTTCTATCTGTAATGGGAAACATTACTTTGAATATTATTTCAAAATGTAAAACATTTTTCCTTTTGGTATAAATAAAATATTACATACTACCTTTTCCTTTTGAGTATCGGCACAATACTGAAATCCGGACAGACTTTCTTCATACTTTCCTTTCAATGCCATTATTTGGGCCATCTTTATACTAATCTCAACAATGGCATTGTCTTTTACAGATACATCTTGGTGATAAACTAATCGCTGGCAAACCGTTCTGAATAAGTTCTCTGCCGCGTCCAAGTCCCCTATTTGGAACGCAAGATTAGCCCGGATATCCAATATCTGGGTCTTGGCTTTCTCAAGGTCTTCTTCTGAACACATCTTCCATGCAACATCCAAATGCCATTGGGCTTTCTTTATTTCACCTTCCTGACAAAGTAGAGTTATAATTCAAACGTCTATTATTGCATTTTGTATATTACTTAAAATATTTTTGCTAAACGTACGTATTGTACTTACCTGGATAGCTAATATTGCCCTTTTCATTTCCATTAAAATGTGATCTTCTACTGATAACTCCTCCTTTTTACTGAAGAATCCTAGTATACCTAAGGAGAAGGCCAGACCGCTGCTAGCGCAAACTTTCCTACGAAAAGAACGATCTTTGAAACTCAAATTCAATCGACTAGATAGCACCCTTCGACACCCTTGCCTTATCACAGGTAAAGTGAAAGAATACTGTTTTGGAGAAGTAGAATTGATAGCTTTTGTAAAATTAGCTGCCACCTTGCCAGTTTGCAAGGCACATTTCTGCATTGCACTTCCCATAAAAAGGAAAGTTTTCGTACAAGTTACTGTAGTTTTATACATACTTGCCAATTTTAAAACGTCTTACGACTGTATGGGAACTGGGAAGGTTTTTTTTGCTACAGGTGTTGCTTTTTATTTGTGGTTGCTATTATGTTACTCCAATTAAATTATCCACTTTAAGAAAAAGGGGTATCCGTAGTATTTTCTTCTCGCGTTACCCACACCCCAGCACTTTATTTCCCAATCAATCACTGATCCACTGACGACTGGATCTGGTGTCGGCAAAAAGACGCAGAATTTTGAGACGTGTCTTTTATTTGAAATTTGTTGTTTATGATGAATTTGAATAAAATATTTATTTATTTGTTTATTCTAACCTTGGCTTTCAACTTTTTTGCAAGGGGACATTTCGGAATGGAGAATTCCAATTTATCTTTCTTCTTTTGTATTTTCTCCGTGAAGAACGATATTCGCTATCAATTTATGACATGCACCACTAGTCACGTACCCACACTCCATACATCCGACGCGACAAAAAAGTTAAACCAATGTTTGCAGTTTTACTTTGCATATTTTTTCCGTTTACCTTGCCTTATACATAACATGTATTTCTTATTACATATACGGTTTATGTATATTATTATTATTTTATGATGCATATATGCCATCAGAGTGTGTGTAGTTTTTGCTTCTGGTAAAAAGTGTTGGTGCATGTATCTTGTGTATTGCCCAAGCATCTGTTCGCGACACACGCTTTTATCATGTGCTATTTTGTTCTGTCAGTGAAGATGAGAAAAAAACAAATTTCTCTCATCCTTTTACTCAGAAACACAAAGAATGGAAAAAACTGCTTTGCCAAAACATTGTGGTTAATTAATGGAGGATACTTGTAGAGAAGAAAATTGAGTGTCTAATACTTGTGTAATAAAAAAGTTGGAACAATGGAATTTTTCACCGGTTACTGTAATGAATGTTTATAATGCTAATTTGTTGACCAAATCAAAGCTACAATCAACAGGTGACAATCAGTGAAAACGTGAGAAAAGGATTTGTGAGAGTGAATTTGAACATTTTACTCTGCGTTCATTTTTAAGTGTAGTGGATTTATCGGATGGGTTTATTAGATGGATGGAAAGAATGCAGTTTGCAATAACTCTTTTTGATCTGAAAATTGGCGGTTAATTACCCCCTGAATTCTCCAGCACCAAGTTGTCGTGTAATAAAACTTTTATTATAAAAGTAGTAGAAAGTTTATGCATTCGTATTTCATAACCCATGTTGAACTTGCCAGTTTGTTACCTTCTTGCCGACTCCATCGCCAAAATATCTAACTGCGATTTATAAATATCGTCATGGTCTACTGATAACTCCACGTAATATTTCTTGGCTTCATTAACTGGAATCCATCTGGAAACGGACATTGAGTGCAACACGAACACATACTTTGTCTTTATCGCATAATGTAAATTGTACGAATGTACGACACCGTTTAATGTTTACGTAGACGTATTATTTACGCATCCCACGCAGGAAACAAGACCTCTGTGATTTTGGTAAGTACTCATTTTCTTGCAAACACTGTTTTCTGTTTTTTAACTGAATTATAACCACGATACACCACATTTACTTCGTGCATCATGTATATAATTTGGACATGTACTATTTATAGTATAGTTA
This sequence comes from Zhuqinia jingwanae, assembly GCA_027744095.1. NCBI lineage: Eukaryota > Metazoa > Arthropoda > Collembola > Entomobryomorpha > Paronellidae > Zhuqinia > Zhuqinia jingwanae. Next base: position 37,726 of record JAHZNC010005906.1, on the reverse strand, counting down.
TAATTAGTCAATCATAGCTTGAATCGAAATCTACCCGCGCAAATATGTCAGATGAAAATAGTTCAGCTAAAATGTTCCCTTACCTTGTGCTACAAAATACACCAGGATCACCGGAGAAAGTTGATGGAGTATGCTCATCCCGGTACCTATACTCACTTTGAACAAAAAACGTGAAAAGAAACGTATTGCTAGTCAGCTAGTTAAATTCAAATTTATAAAATGTGCGCAATTATATCATTTGAAAAGAGAAAGGGGCCACATCAAAAGGGAAGCTCATCCGCGGATTCGTCCTAAGATTGAAGGACAGGATACTCCCTATTCGAGTTCTAGTTATCTGTCTTTCATTGAGGACCCTTTGATGTCCCAGGCAGTCAATCCAAATACTGGACAAGTTCCGTTCAATGATTTTAATACATTAAACAGCATCAGCATGACTCAAATGAGAGCTATACTAACAGCTCAAAAAGAATTAAGAAAACCTGCAGGTTCCCTGTATCCGACTGCGTCTCAAATATCTCTTATTCCGGAAACGGAAATGATATATAAAAAATACTTTCCTGTTGATGGGAACGAGACAGCCATTGGCATGATACCTTACAATAGAAACAAGAGTACGGGGAAAGATAAGCTCCTCTTGAATTACAACAACAACAACAGTGATTACACTGGTTCTGTACAGGATGAGCGCCCAAAAAACTCTAAACGCAATGACAATATTACCAAAAGAAGTGTTACTGCGAGCATATCTGAGTCCAACATTGCAAACAATATGGAACGCAATCATTCAAATAGTAAAGGCGACATTGGTAGTGGGAATAGTGGGATATGTTCTTCTTCTGTATCAACAAGCATAAATGGAAGGAAAGCCGTTTCTAACCAGAGGGACGCTGATACCCGGTTTAAAAAACGTGTTCAATCACAACTTGTGTCTCTATGTACTGAAGTGGAGAGACAATCGTCGGATATGATTGAAATGAGGAGAGAATTGAAAGATTTATTGGCTTTGTCCCGAAAAAATTCCACTGGCAATGATAGCTCAAAATCTCGTCTTGATATGCTGTCCAAACATGTTCATGAGATAGATAACAAAATGGATACTTTACAGGTCGACATAAAAGTTTTGAATAATTATTGATTGTTATCGAAAAGTTAGTGTTTTACTAATAGTAAGCTGTGTATGTATACGGTTTTCAGGAAAGCATAAGTGCTCAAGAAAAGAATTTACTAGGCAAACTTATGCTGATAGGAGAACTTTCAGATTCCGACTCGGATTTGGATGAGTCAGTCGTGAAAGGTATAGATACTCTAAGTTCCCCCAGCTCTACAAGACTTTCTATACTATCCAGTACAAAGCGACCTGTTTCCTCCGGATCATTACCCGATAACTTGCCAAAATTTTGTTGTAACTGGGTACCAATTGCTCCCGATTTTGATAAGCTACTCCAGGCAGTGGCGCTCTTGAATTATCGCATGGACAGAAATCAATCAATGAAGCTTTGTAATACTAATAATGGGGCAACGTTTAAGGTATTTCCAGAAATGCGTTAATATCTCATATTTTGATTTACCATATGTGATGTGGTCTGCCATTTGGGACACTCAATTCAATGTTTTCTGGTATCAAAACTTTTATAGCATTGTGACGTTATCGATCTCACAATTTTCAAAAATGGCATGATTTTGGGTTCCAGTGGCTTCAGAAGCTATTCCACAATGTCTGTAATACGCTTTGTCAATGAAATTTTTAATGGATATTTGCCAACTGAATTGACTACGCAATATCCAGATGGTGTCGTCATTGTGGTAAGTTTATTTATTGCACCATTTCTCGAGGAGAGGAAGTTGTAGGATAGTTTATTAAGTTTCTGTGTCTATTGAGCACATTATTACGCATCTTTTCTAGTTGAATGACAAGAGATCCGTTCTCCAATCTTGTGATGAGAATTTTAATGGACTGGGTACCAAACTCAGTGCGAAAGATCTGCCAGATATTCTTCCCGGAATGGGAATCAATGTTTTACAGAAAAAAGACTCGATGGAGTCAATAAGACCACGAACTGCGTAAATATTTGTTAATTGTTAGAAAATTAGAGATGTGGTAAATGTTTTCAAACTATTTAAAAACAAGTATGTGAATACCCACAACAATTTTAGCACATCATTAGTATCACTGGCTTCTTCTTCGGTGACGCGTTGCTGTATAAGTAACTATGAAATGTTGCCTGATCTCATATTAGTGGGGGAAAATGAGACTGATGGAGAAAAAGAGAAACGGAAGGTCATCATATTGAAAGTCAATGACAGAAAAAGTGGTGTGTTTTTGTTGGATGTAGATTAACCACTTAATTACGTACACACTTTAAGTACTGAGTTATATAATATATAGACTTAATAATTGTCTTGTTTTCATGTTTCAGGTAACCGATTTAAAGTAAAGATTCCTGTAAATGCTACTGTGAAGAATCTGTCGGATCACCTGGGAAAGGTAATTGCGGAGCGAGAAGGAAATGAGACAGGAAGACACAGCATTGACGGTCAACCCCCCACCCTGACATCGTACCACATAATCCTACCAGTACCTCATGGAAAATTATCTTGCACCAGCTCTACACTTGAAGACTATGGACTCATTCAAAACTCTCTAGTTTACATAGAAGAAAAGTCATCCTAAAAATTGTTACATTATATAATACGTTGTCAGAGAAAAATTACGCACAATTAGACAAACTAGAATAAATACTGTGAGTACAGAGTACAGACTGTATTAAGTGTCTGGTATTTTTAGTGTAATTTGTTTGCAAAAGTATTGTAATGGAGGATAATTCAAGTGATGTTGAACAATTAGTGGCACAATCAAAAAAGTTGCGTGATATAAGTAAAACAAAGCATGATTTACAGAATGTGTTATCAGAACTGACTGTTTGTGAGAATGTAGCTCTTCTCTCGAAAAAACAGAGTTCGTTTCGCACAAAAGTTTTACGTGTAACTTGTAAAGTGATACCTTCGTTGGTTTCCCCTTTGCAATGTAACCAAACGCTGCTATTGACAGTTCAAAATGTTTCAGATAACATTACATTTAGTTGCGAATACTGGCAGTTTTGTGTAAGTATGAATATGACACAAAGTACCTGGAATTTAGAGACTTCATTGGGACCTGGTCAAGTTGACACGTTTTGCTGTCCCTTGAAAACATCAAGTTTCCTGCAACATAAAATTAATGTTGCTCTCAAATTTACTATTCATTTTGAATGTAAAACTTATACACGTACTTTTCATGTTCAAGACTGTCTAATTGACGCATTATATTTCTTAGACCCTGGGAGAAGTCTCGGTGGAGAAAGCAGTTCAACGCTTTTCACTGCTGATGATAACAAGAGTTTTGTAGATATTTGCTCAACTGATCATTCTGATGTTAAATTTCCTACCGTAACCAAATTTATGCTCTTACTCGATACTTCTCTAAAAGAAAAATTTGTGACAGAAATTTGTCTTTGTGATTCATTACACAGAGGATTTTCCCAGTGTTTACCTGAACTAGTTAACAAGTCAGAAATATCAGTATACTACTCGGGAAATAAAATTGATGTAAAAATATCCTCTAACACTGAAATGATTTCTGTGTCCTGCATGAACTCTGCAATCCTATGTGCCGTGAAAGCTTCAATATTTAGAAGGCTGATGAGTATTGAAGGTATAATGGTAGACGGATTAAATGATGAGCAATTAGAAAAAGTTCATGGTATTAGTCTAAAGTTAAATGCATTTGAATCCGATGGCAATCCGGAATCAGTCGATGTACTTGATTTACAAGAGTTGTATCTAGAACTAAGGGATATTAGCGAGTCAGTTCGTTTTAGTGTAGCCCATGTGGTTGAATAGAAAGTATGTTAAATAGGGACGGAAATGCACAATAATAATTTTTATATGCAAAAAATAAAAAAATACTATGTGATTTCAACTTTGGTATCTTTATTTTGCTCATAATATTTTCACTAACAATATTCACACATTTCATAGGAAAACTGCAAACAAATTATACATTTTTGGGACGCGTGTGTAAGTTGTATGTATAACAAAGAACAAATTAAATGTACTTTATTTTGACAAATTTAATTTTCAGCGATTGATATCCACATTATTTTATTAGCATGCAACCGTAGAATTATTCTGAATAATAAGCTTCATACATTATAATATCCAACTATAACTTCATTTGACTAAGCTTGGTTGATTTCGGAGAGAGAAGACAGTTGTAGTAAGAAAAAATTATACAGTATTTGATACAGTTTATTTGTATAGGGAACAAAATCTGAGTCAAAATATATTAAAATGTATTAATTCTCTGGCTTGAAATTAAACGTAGAACTTTGATGTTCCTTCTTTTTGCGAGGGATTCACATTAGTGTACATAGTAGAACGTTTCAACTTTCCTACTTCAATTAACATAGCATCGGAATCAACCTTTGTCACCGATAGATGCTTCCCTTTGGACTTTTTACTAGATTTGGGTAGGGTATTCGAATGATGACCTTGAGAACCTCCGCCATACATCAATTCAGTATCGGCTAGGGCAGTTGTTAATACAGCCATTTCTCGTAATTTTTTATCTAAAGTAATCTCCTCCTTTGTTTTCTCCAAAGCACTGATCCACTTTCTCTTTTCAGTTGGAGAAGGCGCCGTGAATAAAATCCACGCTCGACGCTCCGGACTGTACATTCTCCAAGAGTTGTGTACCATTCCAAAGAATTCATCTAAATTAAAGAACATCAACCCAACCGTTAGTGTAAATCGCTTATTTTTGTATTTTCTCGATTTAATTTTATTGTGAACTCTGCTGGTTTATACCTTCTTCATTGCTGTCAATGTTTATCCACATTCGCAAATTGAGATCAATTCTTCCATCATAAACGTACCCACTTTTCTTCATAAAGTCCTGTAAACATATAAATGAGCACAGTTTGAATACTGAACGTTAGCAAACGAAATGCTAAAAAAAATTATATTTAAACGAAAAACCAACGACGCTTATACATATATGGACAAACCTTTTTGCAATATATCAAGTCTTTGTTAAGAATTGCTACAAAAACTTCCTTATGCTTCCTTCCATGCGTTACTTTGACTAGTTCTCCTTTGCGAAGGATGACGGAATTTCGATCAACAAGTGTAGGACCCTACGAATAAAATAAAGCAACTGTTTTCAAGGTTCTACTACGCTACGACTCCTACTACGACTATATTACATTATAAAAAATAACTTTACCTCCCAGCCATCTATGGAGTTTTGAAAGCGGATAATTTCTTGTAATGACTCAAACTGTCTTTGGGTATCATTTATCTTTGTTGCAACGGACTTCATTGTTTCAAGTGCTTCAACCACCGACTGATGATCTGTATGCGACTCCTAAATTTCACCAAGAAAAAATTCAATGTTGAATGTACATGCCTATATGTGAAAATGTTGTTTGTTGGGGTTTCTTTTATGGTGTTCGGGATTATATTGATGATTTATGAGGGTTTTTTTTTAAATTTACCTCTGTGTGCTTCAGGAGTTCATTCAGTTGTAGATGGTATTGACATATTCTTTGTATCGGTCTAAGGAGAAAGCCATGCAGAGGCAGTTTGTCCATCATTTGAAGTCTGCGGCACGCTTCAAAGAATTCTGCATACTGAGGAAATTGGACTAGACTACGCACCGTTGCAACTGAAATAGGATTATTGCAACAGTACTCAGAGTACAAACTGAACCTGTCCGCCTGAGATAATTATCATAACAAAATTAGAAAATTAGTTTTGAACTATATGCATAAAAATTGGCACATGTGCAATTGGCCAATTTGAGCTGTTAATAATGAATAAATGTACCCAAGAGGTAAAAACGCCGCCCACACTCGATTTAGAAACATAACTAGGGTCCACCTTGCTCTTAAGGGCTTCCAGAAATTTAACATGAAGTTTCAGGATGTCTTCAATATTTGAAAAGATATTTTGTACTGTTCTGGAGCTGAACAAGTCATTTCTAGCCCGGCATGGGTTAAGGAAACCTTGTACAATATCATTTAATGTTTTCACATAGTTTTGCTCAGTATGAATGATTTCACGGACGACTTTGCCTCTTATACTGTTGTCTTCTTGGGGTACTTCACCGCTACAACTGTTGGCTGACTCTGTTTCTTTTAATCTTCTTTTGTTATGCTTTCTATGAGGCAAAGTATGATAGTACGTGGGATTTTCTATTTGTTCAGACTGATGACCTTCATCACTCGATGAAAATCCATCATCCCTATCCAATTTTGCATCTACAAGATCCTCATAAGACGCAGTGTCGGAGGTTCCACTTCCATCATTTGGCGAACCATTATGTTCATCCCAAGAATGGTCTGGGATCTCAACTAATGATAATTTGGCTAGTGCTGATGTATTTGCGTATTGTCGACTGGCGTAGGTAGAAGCTGCTGGGGGAACTCCAATCGAGGATGACGAAATGTAATCGGATCGTATTCTACGCAAATTACTAATTTGTCGAGCTTCTGTCTGCTGATCCTCCATTCCTATTCCAGAATCTCCACTTTGGCACTTGTCACCACGTACTGACTTTACGTTGGTTTTCCTCATCTTCCCATTTACTTTGTCTCTGCATAAACCAGATGCAACAACCAAAAATAAGTATTAACTCCCTGTTTTCATCTAACGAAAATAAATTTTAAGTAATGCCCAAATTTTAAGCCTACGCATTAGCACATGTCACATATGTCACAAAATTTTAATGATGTGTTTTAACAACATCACAGAGGTAGATTTAGTGTGATTGAATTTTTTTTTAAAAAGCTTACCTTGATCCATCTCCGTCCACTCTGTTAAATAAATCTGGAGAGCTTCCAATTGCCCCCTTACTTTTCGCCTTTCTGTGAACATCTCCAGTTTGTTTGGAAACATTTGAACCGGATCCAAAACGGAGTGAAAAGGTTTTTGAAAATCTCTTAAAAAGGCTAGGACTAGTTTCAGAAATGTCAATGGATGATCTCATCATGGTTGACGTTAATGCACTACCATCACTTGTTTCATAGTCGCATCTGCAAGCTTCAGTCGTTCCGTCTAAATTAGTGCTACTATTGCTGGGTATAGGATCAGAGGAAGAGGCCTCCTGTAAATGGAGGTGTGTGATACTCCCCTTGCTAATTGGTCTGGAAATTCTTGATCCTGTGCTGCCACTAGCACCAGCTTGGGACACTTCCATATCACGATACAATTTCATCCATGCTCTGTTCAAAGGAATGAGGATGATAAAAAAATATTTAAAACAAACACAAATAAAGATAAATATACCTACGCATATTTTCTCAGAGCGAAATGTTTTCAGAATTCTCTTTATCAATCTCTGTTTTCATTGAATTTCAGTCAACAAAATTTACTACTGCCTGTATCAATAATTTGTACAACCTGATTTTTGCTGTTTCTGTTTTATATCACCTTATATTTGTTGTTGTCAATGTGTGACGCGTGGGTTTTTTTCTTGTTAAAACTTAAAATATGTATTCTTATTTACGGTTTTGGATTAATAATATTCATATGAATTTATTTTATCACACTCAGTTGCAATGTACATTTATCCTCCACTTTTAAATTCGGATTCAGTTGATAACGGAATAAATGATGATACAACTACATAGCCTACGTGAATGGAGACAAAAAAGAAGAACATCATAATCTACCTATGGCGAGATTTAGATCATCGCTCGGCTGATAGTAGTGTAGATAGGTATGCGTATTTAGACTAAATACATTTTACAAACAACTTTCTCAAAAATCAATGTGAGCTTACTGGTTTAATGTTTAATGTCTTCACAATATTTCCAGCGCCTAAAAATTTGTAATATTTATTATTACTTTTTTAAACCAGTTAGCATGCCTGCTCACCTTTCTATTTTATCATCTCATTCAACCTCCGTAAAATTAAATTGCTTGGCTTTTGTAGGTATCCGGAATTAACCAACGAGTCAAAACAAAATTATTCAGCATTTACTACTGACATATTATACTACCGTATTGGTGTATGTATATTGTATCAGGAAATTAGACTAAATACATATGCCTGCATACTACGAGTACGTAGTACAACTTAGATCAATGACAAAAATTCAACGGAGAAACGAAAGAATACGATATTAGACGCAAATTACAAATGTCACACAGACTAATCACATTATTTAACAGATTAAACAGTACAGGTTCAAACTCTTTGTATGTGCTACTACGGTTTTTTTGTTAATAACTCAATTATGATTCTTTAGGTTTATCATATTAAAAAAATTTCATGTCATATCCCTTCTCCTGCAGTTATGATGAGTTTATACATATATAAGAATATAATTTTGTCGTCGATAGCATTTTTAAATAGTGAATGATAATTTACAAGTAGTAGTGCAAACTTACTTCCTCTGTGCGTAGTCGAAAGATTTGGGCCTTCTATCTGAAAAGGACGCGGATGTGGAAGATGACGATCCCAGTTTGTTCCACCTCATCTACAAAAGAGCAAAACATGAAAATGTATTACGTACATGGATAATTCCTTAAGAAAACAACAAGCTTTGTAATCTGTACATTTTTTATGCCAGAACAACTTAATGCTAATCCTATCCCTATTACAATCATCACATCATGACAGAACCCTGCAGAATATTTATATGAGTCATTTGATATTTGTTTTTGTTAGCACATGTAATGATTCATGCTAGAATTATGTAAGTCTGTGAGTCACCTTTGCAAAGGGTCTAGAACCAATTGCAAGAAGTAATCCTAACATAATTCTTGCAACTTATTCCACTCCTCACCGGACAATTATTTTTGCAATGTAGGTAGGTACCTTATTAATTAACATATAATAAATATGTGTTCGTTTGAAAAGTTGAAATGCTTCTTACCTCCAGCCAATTCTCCATGTCGGCATTCAATAAATTGAATTAGTACACAAAAAATAATAACGATGATGTGTTAATGATGTCCGCGTTAAAAATAATAATAATTATTATTATTATTACTGCGAGAAAACGCGCAACTCACCAAATAAAATCTGTCAAATACACCAAAACATGCTAACTTGTATTTACGTGCGAACAATATTGTACTGAAATAAGTGAGGTATACATACACACCACTTCGATCTAATCTAGGTGGAATGTACATTATACTATAAAAAGATTGGTGATAATGATAATGCTTGCTTAATGACGAATGATCATAGCTCATAGCAATAATCAAGTTGAGCGACCCAAATTCATCTCAGGTAACGCACCGTTTTTCCAAAACAACATGTACATATATAACTTGATTTTATCGCACATGCAATAAAAAAGGTGATAAAATATTTCACTGGAATATTGTTATCTAATCTGTGAGTAAATCACACACACACACACAACCTAGCGTATATACAGTGCAGCAGTTCATCATCATCATAATCATTACCCGAGCTTAAGCACGTATTTAAAACTTAAATATTGGATCATTTATGGTTTAGCCAGGGTCGAATTTAGGAATGCTTGCCGGCATGATAACAACATTACAATAAAATGACCAAGGAAGGACTAAAATCATTCTTCCTCGGTAGATTGTTTAGGTCAATCAGGAAAATAGTTTTTTATAAGCGTTTTTACGAAAAAGGATGTTTCCTGTATGCACATTACATACATTATTGTTAAAGATCATCCAAGCGTCCGCCCAAACCGCATTTTGGTTTGGGAGAACTTTAAAGGCTTCAAAATGGAAAATCATCTCATCTCACCTTTAACTTTAGAAATTTCTCAGAGATGCAAGCTGAAAGTTAGCGAGTGATTCATTCGAGACGAAACCTTCAACATAGATTATCAATCAGTACTTGGCTTTTTATCACTAGAACGTTGTAGTGTGTAATGCGTATTGCTTGTACTACTGAATTGTCTGCATTGTATTTTGCAGCAAAATTACTTTTTACTTTCACTTAATCAGATGATCGTTTAACAATCAAGTAAACATTTACTGTTAAAACCAGCATATGAACTCACATTAAATCATGCGTTATCTTCAACGTACATGAATTTCACATTTGATTTGATCAATGGTAGTAGACATTAGACATTGTAGTAGTTATCACATATGAGCCATGAAACCATAAATGACCTTCATATTTACATGTAGGTAATATGCATCTACTGTTAGCTAAGATAATCAATGGTATTCTAAATATTTCAATGTGCGTAGGTGGAAAAAGGTTACATATCGGATATTGCATAATAAAACGAGAAAAAGTGATTTATTATACAGAATTATGTACCGTACACCAGGAAAAGATACACAAACATTAGCTTGACGGCATGATTTTCTCCCATTTTTACAACATAAAATGACACTGCACTGACATGATGTTTATAAATTTAGATTAAAATCATGCCTACGTTGAAAGCTAAATTGTAATGTCGAAAATTTGTATACACACACAAATGAAGCCCGAGAAAGTTATACAATGATATATATGAAACTGAAAACAAGAATTGACATTGACAATCCTACTAATTTTCTGCCAAAAATTATAGGTATGTAATTTCGTTATCATGCTTTACACCTACTACTCGTGTACGCAATGAGTTAGCTAATCTTTTTTGATTTATATATTATTTGCTATTTTTTAGCCAGACAAATACATAAAATGATAAAAATGCTAGACTATAAATTTATTATTATTTGTGTGAAGTATGATTCAGAAATTTACCTTGAGTGCTTCTGAGGAGGACTGCTCTTCTTGTTCTTCAATCACAGGAGTTGGCGGGTTTCCTTCCTCTGGACACGGATTTTCGTAATTATTCAATCGGTCACATGCCTGTCCATCTCCAACCCATTGGCTGTAAATAACAAGAAGTTTTTTTATGTTTATGAATACAGACATTTTAATACCTAATAGCTTCAAACCCAATACTTCAACAATAGTAGCCTAAACTTTCAATCTCGCTGGTCAAGTCAGTTCCAAAACGATATATTTGATTTGTATTAAAAACCATAATGATGATACTGAAGAAAAGATTATTTCATAGTACATGGCCCATGTCCATCCATACCATGTGGTTTGTAAAGCCTGACGGTCACAATGTTGTCTGCGTAAATGTGTTCCAATTACATAATTTGATACAGAGAGTTAGCACATTTTTACACAAGTCTTTGCTTACACACACATTAAATACCTCGTATTTTTTAATTCATGCGAATTTTTTTTGCATGAGTGTTCATATCGAAACCCCAAACGCATAGAATCGTTGTGTATTCTTAAAGTTTGCATGATTAATATTTTGATTGAAGTCTATTCAACATTATATTCTTGTTGAGATATTGCAGTATATCAACTCAAGCAGTCAGCAGGCAATGGTAACTGTTCATTTGATAGGTACCTAATTAACTGCACATATGAATGCACGTCTAAATATTCAAGTACAAATTCCATAATGCTAACCAAAATGCACATATTCATCTTTAGTTTTGAACTAGTTGATAGTTGATGCGTCATTTACCATTTCAAACTTTTTCATGGTCTTTTTCATTTTGATGAATTCAGGACGTTTATGTCGCATGTTGGTCAGCCAACAAGAAGTCAATCTGGTAAACCTCAATGCAGGAAAGCCCTGTTATTACGCAGTACTGTTGGTACTGGACAAAGAAAAACATTCAGAGATGTTATTTACATGTCATGTAAACACATTATTTTCTTTAACAAAACCTCAACGCTTCTGTTCAAGTTGGAAGTTAAACTACTACGTACTATAATACAATTAATTAATACATACACATGTATTGTATGACAGCGTAACATCTTAACTAGTAAACTTGACTTTTTGCAATTACATCATGAAAATAAACTTCATTCAACACATATTTGACGACCGAATTTCAGAGCATTTTGTGCTTGTAATATTGACTGACCGTTGACCTAGGTATTGCAAGCTTAACTGGTTCGGCAACCATAAATAAAAATCGTACAACCAATCATACAAAGTTGAACACATAAGCATTTCCTTACTGTGTACATGCACCTACTTATTATGCTTGTGACGACAGGCATAATGACTGGTGTATCATATTTACTTACACACTAATGAGTTATCGTAGATATCAGCGAAAAGTACACAGTAATGGTTCGTTTTTAGCTTTGCAGAGTTTAACAAATGATCGTATTATTTATAGCAATGTGAATGTTGGGTTATTATTTCATATTTATTATACAGACGCGTGCGTTCGCGTACTGATCACGAGTTATAGAAGTAAATCAAGAAGAAAGCTCGATTGGATTCAGCGATTTATTACGGAGATGAGAAAGAATTTATGCCCTTTCATGAACTTATTCTGGATAAATAGTTCGCAGACGTCAGCCCATTTCTGTAATAATAACGTTGGAATGTAATCATAATTCTTTTAATCCTCCATCATGATACGACTTTGATATTGATATTTTGAACAAAGTACATCTACGTGCTCCTTTTATAAACTACCAATATACAAAACATACACCGACGACATATAGACCCCCTCATCGAAATTTTGCGTAAATTATAATCTGTCGAGTCCATCTTCCAATTTGACACGCAATTCTCGTTTCTTAAACCTCTCTACAATGTGGTTGTAATGTACAAGTATATGTATGCATGCCATTTATGTATTTTAAAAAGAAGAAGATGTAGGTATGTAGGTTTGCATCTACCGACCCAGGACAGATAGGAATTACGTTTTATGATATGGTGTTTAACGCAAAAAGGAATTTGCAATCATAATACGAAATTATTGTTAAAAAATATGATTCAAATTAGCATAATATTATTATGATATTATATGCATCATGCATACGTATTTGAAAAACAAGCTTACTCCGCTTCCCCATTTGGAGTCGGATGATTTTCCTTTGTCTCCTTACCACCATCACCATCAGTTTGTTTATGTTGTCCCATGCTATCACATTGAGATTCACTGATGAAAGCAGCCTCTTTTGTATCTTCGCTTTCATTATCATCACAGCATTGTACATTGTTATTAGCCTCGCCATTAAAATTCAGTGCAGGTTTTTCTGACCCGACCTCTTCCTTAATACACGGATAACCACAAACACTCATTGTACTACCACTGAATGGGCTTGTCCTCTTTGATTTAAGCTCACTCATATTGGGTTGGATGCTGAATCGTCTACTTGCTTGTGACTTACAAAACTCATAAATGTCAACAATGCTGCCACCCATGCTTGCAAGCTTGTTTTTGGAGCTTTTACCTCCATTCAAGGCCATTGAGCTGTAACATCTTCTGTTTTTATCAAGCTTCCCACTGTCACTATTCATGGATGAGGATGATGGAGCAACTGCACGTCCTGCCATATCCCTTTCATCTTTATTACTTTTGCTACGTGATGATGACCCAGTTGCAATTTTGGATTTTGATGATGGGGGCAAAGGTGGCCGACTTGATGAAACAGACTTTCTTTTTGTTAGTGTACCATTAGTTGGCTCGCCCACCCCACGCCAAAAGTTGTCCACTTTGTCAAACAACGTCGACATGTTTAATAAGATAAATATGCAGTTGTAAAGCAAAATAAAATTTGCTATCCAAATCAAATGAAGTACGGATATAGGTTAATGCGAAGACAGTCGCAGGACATGACGGTCAGCCCGCTGACCTTTTTCAAATGTCATTAATTTTGTATCCCACTTTTTCCACTCGGTAAACTGGTTCTCCAGCGCGTACAGATTATGTCAATCGATACTAATAAACGGACTCTTTTAATAAAATTCCATCGTAGAAGTAGAAAAAAAGCAAGTGCAGCTTAAACAATCCAGGCACGTAACGTTTGTACATCCTGAGCTTTCACCATAGTCAATGCAGACAATTCAAGCAAATTACACATATATGTATTCGTCTTATTGCTCCAAAAAAATTATTCCGAGTAAGAAGGCAGGGGTGGTTCTACCTCTATATTTTATTGTATTGTTCCAATTGAATGTTTTAATGTATACACACATACAAATCTAGATCTGAGATTTTAACGCTCCTCTTTTATGTTTCATTAAGTTTTGGAACAACCGTATTTGAATTGGGTATAATTCAGCCGTGTGGATCCATGCACTCCTTGAAAGTTGGAATCCAAGTCTGAATTTAGTTTGAGCGAATCTTACTACATACTCTTCTGGGGCTACTACCAACAGCCACACTGCACTACTACCACTACACTCACATTATGTCGAACCAAACAAAAAAGAGAGAGAAAACCATCATCACAGTACACATATAAATTAGGAAGAAGAGATGGAAGAAGCGTGTTAATAGTTATGCCATGCTTTTTTGCACCTTTCTTTATTGCAACATGAGAAAAAAAACTGACGACAAAATCCTGGTTCTTTTGCAGGAAATAATATTATGGCACTATGAGCATGGCTCTTGCTTTCCGATGTGATCTGATTTGTATTTTACACACTGCGTTTTCTATATGTAGGTAAAGACACCACTTCTTTTCTTTTTTTTTTTTGAACGAGATGAGATGTAAAGTACTTTCTTGTATATTATGTATTTACATAATATTATATTTACGATGCTACTCGTTCAGGATATTTTATTTTGCTGTGGCTGAAACTTTTTGTGCTCCTGTCGTCCGTTGTTTAGCTATGAGCATCCAAACCCCAAAAAAACTACTCGAGGAATCACTGAGACAAGTTTCACAAGACGAGAGAAGTTATTACCCTAAAAAATTCTACCGTTTGAAATGTAAAGCAAGTATAATGAGAAATAAGTATCTGAGTGTTCCAGTACACAGAGCATTTCAACTAGACCAAACTCACAAAAAATCTATTTTGGCACACTTCCTGGCACTAGTCAACTCCTGTTTCTTCCCCTTTGCCACTTCATACGCCAATCAAGCTGTATTATACGACCACACAAAAACAACTATGAATCTATGAATATTAAATCAGTTAAATGAAGCAAATGGACCTTAGCACACCATACCACCGAATCATGCTGTACTTTTTTTTGTATATATTACCTATTTGTATTGAAAATATCTATTCACAAGATAAAATGTTCAAGATGCAAAAGTCTCCCGTTTTGCAAGGATTTTAGCTCGACAAGTTGAATATTACTAAATAAATTGCATTCACCAAAGTCTCTAAACCCATCCCGTGTAAATTTTTTTTTGCTGAGCTGTGTGTGTCGCCCGTTTGTATCTTTTAGCAAAACATCAAACCAACAACACATCAAGCAACGACTACATCTTTATCAAAAAGCCATAGGCACAGGCTAGTTTGGATCCCAGTAACACAACATGACACAAAGTGTAAGCCTGAAGCAGTTATTTAACTTGCTTTTATAAAGTAAAGCACTGTACTATCCACTATATAATATAGGTAGGCATGATTTGTAAAGTAAGTAAGTAGAAGAAAGCATGGGAAGTGCATGTATATGCAGTACAAAGTACAAACAAACCCATGAATTTTGTGTGTGTGTGTGTGTGTGTCTAGAAAACGTTACAGGTTTGTATGAAAAATCCATTTTGCTAAAACATAAATATGGATACCTTCTAAATTTCAATATAGGTATAAATCGTCCCCACACAATCACAATCTCAATTTATTCATTGGATATGAAAAGCTGCGATGATCATTATGATCACATATATGTAAACTTTTCACCTACGAGATTTTTTATTAAAATATGCTTGCATGCTATTTTATATAGATATATAATGGTATTAGCCAAGTCGATGCCATAAATGAGCCACAAACCAACATCATTTAATTGGACTTAGCTGTTTATAGGTAATGCCAAAAGTGGTATGCGAAGATGTAATCATGATGAAGATGGATGGAGATCTAAATATGCAGTTCGTCGTAGTTTCATATAAAGCAATCAAGGTAGCAGCAACATCATCTCTTTTCATTACATTACAGTAGTATGAATTCAACAATATAAAATCTTTGTTTTAAAGTTGCTAAATGGAATTACGTTAATATGGTTTATATGTATTTATGCCTTCGCAGAAAAAAACGGTGAGGAATATCAGTATTGGATTCTGTACATCCTCTCATAAGACATGGAGTTCATTATACTACACACCGCTAATGATCCGTTTTTCCTTGCAGAATTTCATGAAATTTCTGCCTGCGTAATATTTTAGTACTACAATATTATGCTATGTGATTATTTCTCTCTTTTTGTTTTAGTTCCATCAACTGCACACTATTTGTAAGTTGTTGCACTGCTGTAGCGATTTTACTTGTCCATTAAGTATCCATTAACATTTCATTTACCTATATGCATGCACATAATATTATGATTTCGCAAGATTGAAGATTAATCGTTCAACTACTTTTCATGATGACGATTATTATCAACAACACATGTGATGTGTCGTTGAAAGCCTGGTCTTGATAAAAACGTGAAACGGATTTACCTATCGTGAATAATATGACGTGTATATCAACTTTGAAGACAGGACAGGTTTAAGTGGTTTCTAGATTACAACCATAAATGGTTTTCAGTCCGATATGGCAGATTTTATACGTTTCCTCAAATTGTTTTGGTGTTTCAAAAAAATTATAAGCACCAGTGACAAAAAACGGATATATAATATTGGGTTATTAGCAGCAAATAATTATATTTAATTGCATGCATTACTGAACATACATGGTTTAATTTATATACTCTCAGACTCATCCTCTTACTTTGGTGACAGTTTCGACAACGAGTTGGGGAACTATCTTTATGTATCAATTCTTGGAAATGAATTCTGTAGCTCACAATTGCTTTGCTTTCGTATTTAGATTCGGGAGATGGGATACTACACAATGTATTTTAATGCAATGTATTTTATACATCATAATAATAGTAACATAGAAACAGGATTTGAGCTTCCCAATTATGCACTGATACTGACACTTCAAGGCTACACCAAGTGATTACAATAAAATTGGCGTCAATTTGGATATTTTCATCGTTCATGACTTTTTTACTCTTGAATTCTGTTCAATCAACATTACACACATATTATTGTAATAGTATGTATGTATTAAATTGCATGGAAGTAAAACCCAAGATTAAAAAAACTGCGTATAGACCAAAAATTACATCACTGAATATCCGGGGTATCCTGTAGGAATGGTTTGGTGTTTTCATGTTTTTGCTATCAGTATCAGCAGCAATCCCATGTAACCTTTCATTCATTCATGCAAGCAAACACATGCAGTATTGAATATTTATTCGGTTATTGACGAGCCAAACTAGGAACCGATGATCATTCAATGCGACCGCGAAATATTGTCAAACATTTCAGCATATAACCCTTTCGCATAAAAATGGAAATTGACACTAAAGTGCCCGAAGGAAACTGAAAGCTGCCACACATATCTATTCTCTCAGTCTCAATTAGAATGCTAAATTTGACCTGAAAAACTTTTGACCCTCCACACACTAACCCATAATCCGATATGCAATATTGCACACACGTGCAAAGTATAAAAGCGACATCGCCGTGTAAAAAAACACACTTGTCTCATAAAAATACATTAGGAACAATACAAACACGCATATTTTTATGAAATAACGAAACCAACAGGTAGGCTGCTTTTACTGTGTGCGAGTATATACCATACTACCTACACATGAAAATTAACAAATCAGATTCTAATGTTGAGATTTATCTGCAAGTGTAGTGTGGACACCAATTTGTCAGGTTTGCAAAAAAGAAACTAAACTAATGAGTAATTGAATCGGTCCTTGAGCGCATCAACATTTACTTACGTACGTACCATCATCTAACATCATATGTATGTATAATATGCACATATGTACATACAGCACAAACACAACGTCAAAACACGTACTAAGGCCATAATCATAATGTAGCTTTAGATTTGTATTTTTTGGTTTGCTTTTCATGCAAAGGGACAGGTAAACTTGGTTGCACTTTTAAAAGTAAATGTTCACAGGTTTTTCTGTTCTCCTTTGTTTTTATACAAATTTCAAATTGCTGATTACTGACTAGGCGTACACGAAGAGATTTATGCCTTAAGAAAAGGGACAAGCTAACAAGATGAAAAAAAGATGAAACCAAAAATTACACACACACAAGCTACTATACCGGTACTGGGTACCTTTTTATATTTTCATCTGTCAGGTCCATTTTTCGGTTATAATTTTTTTTGTACCTGCTGCTGTTTGAACCTGAAACAGAAACCTGAATCATTCTCTTGAAATCAAGGGGATATTTAAAAAAAAAACATAGTTTGTAATATTACTGCCATTAAAAAACTCTTGGATGTTTAGGTATGTACATACACTTAATTCTCAAATGATTCTTGTTCATAAACATAATATGTGATCACTTTGTTTGTTGGCGTGGGGGTATAATAACAGTGTTACACTTGTTGATAGTAGGGCATGCATAATACAGCATTTTTTTTTAAATCAATTTTGTTTTTTGTTGTTGTTGCATCATTGGCAGTAAGCCTAGTAGCACAAGTTTGGTGCCTACGTTTTTGCACAGTATGCATTCCTTGTTGCGGGTACGGACATAAACGTTTTATAGTTATTAGTTATTAAATTTAACAAGTACATATTTAAATTGTTGTGTGAGACCATTGTTCAAATATTGTTTTGATACCTACAATGTACCTCATTCAAGATGTCTATTAAATTTAGATAATGCTCATTTAACAACCTTCTAATGATAGATACAAAACGAAGAACCACTTGCTACACAACTACGATAAAAGGATTTGATAGCCCAGGTAAACAGACCTTGTTTGCATACATTACACGTATGCTTGTAATGATAATAAAATAATGTGGAGCAGGTTTTGTCATTAAAAGTAACTCAATACAGTAATAATTGCCATAGAAAATTTAGCCGTTAAAATCAATACAAATATTTTATGCTTTAAACACACGTTTTGACAATAAAATGATATCTAAATATCAAATCTTACCTGGTTTGAATTTGTAATTAGGTGTATTTATTCGTATGATTTGCAAAAGGATCAAATCAATATGATATAGATACAGTTCCACTATTATTATTAAGTATAGGTGGGTGCAATAATTATTGCAGAAAATCAATATCCAACTAATTTTTTTAACATTAATATTTAATATTACACAGATATGAGCAGATAAAACTAAATTGATTACTTTTTAATTTCACTTTCAAACAATTTCACAACTTTTCTTCACCGTACATGTGCCCACAAAATAAAACGATGATGTCACTATTGAGTATTTCAGAAAAAAAAAATACCTATTCAGAAATAATAACTGTTATATGCTTCATACAAGGAAGAAAGTATATTCCAATGAAATAATTTATGCACAAAAACATCAATTCATACTATTTGACAAATTTTTATTTAACAATTTTCACTGATTTGCAGCAAGCAATATTATTGTGTTGATGTAAGTGAATGCATGTAGCCACAAACTTGACGATGTACAGGAAATGACTTCATCTTTTTCCAAGTGCAAACCCAAAGCTTAAGCCGTAATTTATACACATAATTTCTTGGTATGATAAAAAACGTTGAGTAGTGGTAGTTTTAAAGCTGAACGACAACAACATGAATGAGTCGCGTACGTAAATACAAAGAAAAATGAAAAAAATCACAACACTTTGTTTTCAACGTGTATGACGTACAATAATATATGTACATACCTATACATATATATTAATATAATGATGTCAACTATGTTGAGTGTGTGCAAAATTATGATTTGGCATATTTTCTGCATAATTAACGCAGAGCTGTAAACTTCATGAACAGATTGCAGCTTGTTCTTCAAAAATGTTTCATTGATAGAACAATCTTATTTTGCTACAAAACTCGTATGCAACAAACACGAAGGATTTATCATCTTCCTACACATTTACAAATTAATGTCTACAAATTATTTACAGGATGCATGTAGACACATATATCATATTATATACACCTAAGCTATAAAAAAAAGTAAAAATAAAATGTCGCATGCAATAATAGGCATAATCTGTGTAATGTAATATACAAAGTCATAGTATGAGATATGTATGTATTTAAGTTTACGTAGTACATTGATGATTTCTATAAGCTGCATAATTTTTGAAACATCTCTAAAAAAATTAATGAGGATGACGCCAGAGATTTCTAGATCTTTTTCACAGAGACAGACAAGTTGTCCTATTCTAGGTGAATGGACGTTTCTTTCTTCAAAAATTTAGCTGACATATGTAATGTGTCAGCATATTTTCTTCCAAGATAAAATTGATATTATAAGTAGAAATTGAGTTTTAGTTGCGCCAAGGAACGTATGGATGAGCAGCCAGTAAAATGATATAATTTATTTTAAAAATATTGTTTCTTCACTATGTGATATGCAGGTTTTCCGTCAAGCCCAAATGCAAGCTTGAGGTTGTAATCAGAGATCATCCACAAAATCCGCCTTACTTATCTTATATCCTTGAGTCAATGATATCGCTCACTTGCTACATGTTGCTTATAATGATGCTGTGATGCTTCTCCTCGTGTCTACTCCAGTTAAGTGCAGCACTGTCAACTAGCTATTCCCAACAGGGACAAAACGCAATCAACCATGAAACAGCTTTTCACCTGAGCACATACATATGTATATATGATATATGATACGCCGGACATTCAACGATATTGATTACGCTGTTGGAATGTTATTAAAAGAAAACAAAGTCAAAATATAGATATGTGGGCTCAGGCATTTTATGTGAACAAAGAGGAGTATGAATGAAAATGCTGCTTCGTCTCATCCCATTTCATTTTCAGCATCATATTAAATATCTATACTAAAATGTATAGCGCAATATAGTTTTATTAAGCGCGGAGAGGCAATCGGGATTTCATAATTTCCAAATTAGTTTATAATAAATATTCCATGCTTCAAGCTCAAGGTTGAGTGTTGGGTGGGATGAGAGTACGCGTGCGGGATGAACGAATGCCATGAAATTGAAATGGTTTAAAATTACCTCAGTAGTAGTCTTTCGTCAAGTGTAGCTAATGCATTAATAGGTTCGCACTATAAAAGTAATCCTGGCTTTCTTATTAAGCGAAAGAGACGTGCGAAGAAAAAAACTTCAGTGTGCATAGCAAAAGTAAAGTCTGCTTTATGTATCTCAGTTTTTATCAGTTTTTACGAGTCTGAAAATAGTATACACATTAAATGGAATGTTATTAGCACACGTAATTTACTACGGAAATCGACT
Source organism: Zhuqinia jingwanae (assembly GCA_027744095.1). NCBI lineage: Eukaryota > Metazoa > Arthropoda > Collembola > Entomobryomorpha > Paronellidae > Zhuqinia > Zhuqinia jingwanae. The sequence goes on along the minus strand of JAHZNC010005906.1, from coordinate 16,476 downwards.
CGCATCTTTAAAATGAGCGAGTAATTCATTAGCTAACATCAAATTTCAAGCAAATTAAATAAAATTTCCACGAATAGTAGTGTCAGGAATCTGAAGATGTTTTTTTTCAAAAGTGAAGATAATAATCATTTTTCATCAGTGAGGTGATGGGAGTTGTGCTAAAAATTGACAAAGACCTTGGGATTGACGGGGAACATGCTATATGAATATAATTAATGTTTCTTTCCGCTTAATCCTTTTCACTTTCCCTTGTTCATTTTTGTAGTTTTTTTCTTTAAAATTCAGAAAGATGGTCAAATCTGTAAACAACTCTGATCCAAAAATTCATTTCGCATCCTGTGTTGTGGGTGTAATTTTCCCGTATCAATTTTATTTTTATACCATAATATAACATATTTCTACTTCATTTCCTTCCCTAATATCCTCATACTCTATTTTTATTTTTCATATGTATTTTTACAAACTACCTAACTTTTACGCGCACAATTAGAAAGAATGATAATACCTAGTAAAAAAGATTTTCAAAAAAAAGAAGCAAAAATTTAATTCAAATCGTATTTATCAATCGTTTATTTTCATTTTCCACATTGAAGTTTTATTTCTAATAAAAATCGAAAAATGAAAGAAAATTTACGAATTTTATATTTATTTCAATTCAGAGTCCAACAAGGTGATTCAAAATAGGATTAATGTTATTCTACTACTTAAAACTTGAATATTATTATTATCATTATTTATAATTGTTTTTTTGTGAGAATTTATGAATAAATACACGAATTAAATTACATAAACTGTATTTTACTCAATGAAAGTTATAAACTGGATTTACCTGAAAGTGTCCAATATTTACGAAAAACAATTCTGCTCTAATATCCGCTATGCTCTACAACGCAATATTTCTGTAGAGCTTTGAGCTCCCGATGAAACAATATGTATTTCTGAAACGCTTTTCCCACGCCAGTAGTAATATACACAACTTTGCACGCTTCTAGTTTCTTTATGTGTTACTTAATCAAGGGATATTATGCTCTACCAGTTTTGTAGGCCGCAATAGGTAAAGGTAAAACAGAAGAATATTTTGCACATAGGTAGAAGAAAACATAATGAGCTTTTTTTCAGTTGAATACTTTAAAAACTCTTTAATTACAGGTTAGAGATCACTATTATTTATCAATTCTGCCTATTACTATTATACAGTAGCAAGTAGCACTAATTTCACGACTCGTCTTGTTCCCACACACTAAAAATATAACAATAAGTTATCCTAAAGAAAGATCATCACCTTTTATTCACCATCAACCATAATAATTATGATGTATCATGATGGGATTAATTAGGAAAGCAGGAAACTTTAGGTTCGTTTTTAAATAATTTTTTCAATGCTGCTACTACTACAATCATCAGACTGTGAAAAATTACACGCACTGTGAGTATAATCCTGGATAAAGCATAATTACAATAAGAATAATATTACTTCCACATTCCATATTGGCACATTGCAATTTTTAGACGGTATATAGTAGCAAGCTTATTCCCAATGAAAGAATTAGTGGTCATTTTTTCACGATAACTAAAAACGCTATCGCGCACAATTCTGCAACTACAATGCAACTGAATGATATTTTTGCTTTGATCCCCTTATCTGACATAGATCCTCTTTGGAATATGAAATAGAATACTGTCTATAGTATACACGATTTCTGTCCACTTTTTCTTCTTTAGACTGCTTTTTGGCTATCGCCGTTTGTAAAAGCCATAATGAATATGCCTAGGTATAACTTTTGTCATTTTTTTTTGTGCGTGTGTGGATATTGCATATTATTGTAACCATCTTATTAATCAATCTTCACTGTTGTTGTCATACACAAAAAAGTAAAACCATCAATAACAAAAACGTAAGCAAAAACAATAACACGCGCTTGTAAATAGATAGGGAACAGATGTAATGTGACACGCGAACTTTTGCAAGTTTAAAACCATTGAAATAAACTTTAAAAGGAGAAAGACCGACGGACAAACAAGTATATCAATTTATAAATGAAATTCTACGAATCCACATTACACACATTGTTAATAGTAATAGTAATAATAAGTAATGGATGTTACAAACATGGGATGCACTACGACATCCAACGCTAATGAATTATATACACATATACCTACCTATGCACAACGATATCATTTACGTTTGCTATAATTTTCCATTTTTAAACAAACAACCCACCAGAATCACTAACAAAAACACATCAAAAACACCTCCATGAATAATAGAAATGAACGCATCCCCAGTTTCATGACCATTTCTGGCGAAGAATACTCGTTTCTCACACGAAAACGACACTATGATACTTGATTGATGGTAACAAAGTATCCCTTATTAAGCCATGCTGCATTCACAAATCACAACAATTTCTACTATTATACGTACTACGCATTCGTTAACTTGGGCATTTATTTGCTTGACACTCCCTTGAAATTTCCTTGTATAAATTTAGTAGTAGTATAGTATTCAGTCGGTTTCTCGTGGAGTGTGTGTGTGGATTGGAGCCATGATCCAATATAAATATTATTCAGTCGTATATTAACGCTCACAACAACTGTTGCATTGAGCTGCCTTCACTGACACACAGACGCCACATACACACACCTATATAACTTAACTGACTAGACACTTCCCATTAATGGAACTATGAAACTATGCATTTGTATTTTTTATTCATACTTGTTTATATTTACAAAGAAACAAAGACAGCTTGATCGTCATCAAGAATCAAACGAAAGTAAACTAATTAAAGTGGACACAAACTTGCGTAATAACAACAACAAGAATTCCTGAAGCTAGCAAACCTGATAAGTTATGCAGCGCGTTAATTCACAATTTGTTAAAAAATAAATCTCAAAGATGCAGAATTTTCTGATGTGCATAATATATGTATGCAGCAATAGTAATGAATTGACAGAGAAGCACAAAGGCTTTCCGTTTCATATTCATCGCCAATTGAGTGCCACTGCCAGAGAATACAAAACAAAAGTAAATCCAGGATGTAAACCATGTTATATCTTTTTTTGGGATTTAGACTATGCGCCATGCACAAGTTGGGGGATCGTTAGTGTAGTAGTAACAACAGGAAAATGAAGCGTTTTATCATACAACTTTATACTCAGGAGGTATTTCCTAACTTATTAAATTGGATTTTTACCTACATATATGCATCATCCAACTAATCCAACCAAAGATTGGCATCATGAAAAACGAAATGCGCATTGTTGTTTCGATGTGAAAGTATATTAAGTATAGTAGCATGTATGTACATATATGTATATCATCTGTATTCATTCGTATAGTTTTTTTTGATTTCATGTCAACCTGGAAGACAATGTATGTAACTATATATGGAAAAGTTATTATTATTTCCACTTTTGTATCTCCTCTTCCCTGAATTCATCCACCCTAACAAAAAATGTACATATGGTTATCAAAGTAATTTGTTGGGGGAAGAATTCGTGTGTGTCGTTAAAAAGGGGTACTTCACTTTGCTTCTTTTAACACCACCACCACAGAGCTGAAAAAAATATATATACCTACATGGATGAAACAGCGAGAACATAGAATTCCAATTATGCACAATTATTATTATTGTGCTTTGACACGAGAGCCCAGTAAAACGCAACAAAGAAAGGGTTTTGTATAAATAAATGAACGATTATTATTACGAGTGCAAGAAGGATGTACCAACACATGCCTCGTACAAGGTTGTCAGTCAGAAAAAAAAGCAAATAGAAGCAATTCCTCACGCTTAATGCATAGACGCATTGTTTTCTTGTTTGAGCAGCCGCGTAAAGCATATAATGCGTGGTGTGTGCATAATGTTATTATCATTATCATCACCATCATCAACATGACTATGACATGCCGGTAGCTTTTTTGACAACCGATACAAGAGAACATCGCACAATTAAAGTGTAATATTTATTTTTGAATTTTCTATAGGATGCACTTATACGTACATGGGCTATTATTATTACAAATAAAACACGTTGATATAATAGGTGGCATATTATATGTAATGTATGCGTAGGTAATAATACTTACTTCCAAAAAAATATGAAAACGGCTTCCGGACGGAAATGAATGAATGACAGTGGCAAGCGGAGTATAGGTAGTATGCAAGACACGAAGTAAGAATGGATGGATGGATACTAATCAAGTATTAGTTTGTACTACTGGCACATATGGATGGATACTTGGATTAAAAGACAAAAATATATAAAAATAGGCGAGTCCTTTCAATGCCACTGAAATTCAAAGCTCAAAACATGCATGACAATCAAATTAATTAGTTATACAACAACGGCTGAGTGCGTACCTGTCTGTGACGAAGACGCGTATAGGTAACACGTATGCATGCACAACACCCGAATTTCTTTCACTTAGTTTATTTATACAAGCATGCAAGCAATACAACATTATATTATTTATTTACATTTAACATTAACAAGGCTCTCAGCAAACTAGTACAATAAGTCTTACATGAGCAATTTTGAGCGTTAAGTAACAATAAATGTTGAAACAAATTTGAATTTATTGATTTGAAGCATAAAACATTCTCAAGGGCTCATGTGAGCTTGCATATGCATACACAATAGTCAAAGAAGTAAAAAAAAAGAGATCTTCACACTGAATCATCTTTCAACCCACTCACACCAATTCATTATATTTTACTATATTGTGTTACCACCTACCTGAAGAAGAGAAGCACCAACTAACTAACAAGCGCATTATTATTCGTACAAAACCAAAATAAAATGACAACAATGAAAACGAATGAAATACACAGCAGCAGCCCACACTGAAAAGGCAAAAATTAACCGTAACCGAATAAAATTTTCAAGAGAACGACACAATTCCATATTTGGAGAATATCATGGCCAAGTCAATGTTGAATGAAATGAAATATGTATTAGTTGTCGTGCATGCATACATACAAGTTGATTTTTGTGATTGGATTTTGTGATAGGAAGTTCTTGAACATACACAAATACACAAGTACACATGTTAGTTTGCTCATTTATTTACATCTCTGTATTTCTTGTCAGTCAATTTGGATTATTGTTCAATTCTCATTTTCATCCAAATATATATTTTTTGTTTCAACTTTTTGTGTAAAGAATGTCATGTGTCTGCATGCAGTCTATGGATTTTAACAGTTTTACTCTACAAAAACTATAATTGACAATTTGTATTTTTGTAGCTAAAATAAACCTTAATATTGCATAGATAATTACCACGTATTTTTGTAAATCAGGTGAAGGCAAGTCCTGAGTTCATACCATATTCCACTCTTAAACCAAACATAACCGACAGTATTTTGCACTAAACTATAATATCTAAATATTCAAAATGAAGACGATTAACTATTTCGACGTGAGGTGGCATTGATTATTAATTTCATAAAGCGTAGGTTGATCCCATCATCATCTTTATACGCAGATAAACAAACAAACATATAACTTAAAAGTTTATCAAAAATAAGGTCACACTTTTTATGTTTAAAAATGTATTAATCATTACGACAATCTCTATCCGGCTTCTGTCACGTCTTTTTACCCATTTGTCACGCTCTATCAAAATGTTGATCTTTATATCATGAATCATGATGACAATGTAATCCATAACAAAGAGAGATGCTTCAAAATTTGATATGGATCAAATTTTCGACTGTGGAGGTTCAGTCAGTAGAGTGTATGTATACACATTAAAATTTGTCTCTAAATTTTCTCAGAGTTCAGAATTAGACGGACCAACCAGACTGTGTGGTGAAATAACAAGGGCATTATGATATCCTTTTTGAAATGAACAGTAGCATCCACTCATTATTATGCATATTATCAAATCATATAGCACATCTATAAAAGGTATAAGAGCATATAAACAAGTTTCCTGAAAATAAATCAGACTTATTAAACTGCAAATCCGAAATGGATTACATTAATGAACCTTTTCTTGGGCCACACTCGCCAAATACACAATATTTGGAAAAAGAAAAAAAAAACTAGTTCACTTGTTACAATCTTACAATGCACAATAAAGGCATCTTTTTCAGTCTACAAAAATGTGATATATGAAGACATCTCTTCTCGCCAAACTTAGATGTGTTTGATAGATATACCAAACTACAGTCACATACAGACAACGAGGAGGCTACAAATATTATGTTTCATTTAAATTACATTAAAATTCCACTCCTAAACACTTTATTCACTTATATATTCTGCTGAGAAACCTTACAGTTCGGGCTAGTCTTGAAAAATGTTTGCAGGAGGCATCATCAAAATGATGTTGTTTTATACTGCGTTACCACCACCAATTCAAGAAAGAAAAGTAAGAAAACTGGCAATTCAGCTTACCATATGCCCCACCCACGATGCTGATGATAATAAATGCCTAAGCGAAGTTAATGTGGTAAGACATGCACAAATCAACAATCATTGCACATTACCGAACTACCAACACCTTTTGTGTACAAGTCATCTCAGACCAACAACGCAACGCTGCGCGGATAATATGTGGGAATGAAGAAAAAAAGATGAGATTAGAGAGAGATAAGTGTTATATTGTCCTCAAATCCAAGAAACATGATTTGCCTAAAACAACGAATGTACATACATGACAATAATGGAGAAATTGTTGCAAGTAGGTCCCATTTTAAATAAAATATTACGATAAGTACACGGGATTTAATTTTTCATAAGATAAAAAGGATGACAGGCTGTAATGATTCACGTGATATCGACATTATCATTTAGCTTCTTGATACATACATTAGTTACGTGGTGGCGGTTGAATACTGCATCACCTGTCCGTTTAACTTTTGTCTGTTAACTTGTTATTTTTGAGTTGCACTTGTTATGTAGGTATGTCTTTTGCATCCATTCCACTATACTTATTTCTCTCTCAATATTTCGGATTTGTTGGTTTATTTTGCCCTTTAACCTTCACCGTCAACCGTATTAAAATCATAACTTTCAAGACAAATGATGGGACTATATTGATGTTGTCTTTGTCTACGAACAAACCCATTTTTGATAATCGATAAAAGATGGTATATTTTTGACATGAACTTAACCATTCAATATTTTAGAGCACATATGAGTGAGTGTCCTCTTTCTTAAATTAAAAAAAATACACTATGCTACATAATTAATGAGGCTCCTCTTCTTTGGATTTTAAAATAAATTCCAATGAATACTAAACTCATAACTCATATACTCGTATTTCATTGATCCTATGATCCTTGACACATCCAAACCGCAATAGACCTGCAAAACCACCTATGATGGCACCTACTTAAAAAATATTATGCATACAATTAAAAAAAAACTTTTCTTTTACTTTTGCACATGGTTTCATTATCATCTTTTGTTGAGAAAGGGTTTAAGTATATTCAGTGTGTACGATATGGATGTTGCGTTGATAGCATTCTATATCTCAGACAGAATAATAATATGAGACTTTGAAACATAATCACTTGGACTTCACAAGTGCGCAGTACATACATAAATGGGTTTAGTAATGTAATAATGCTGATGTCATACTCATATTATGTGATGCATGATAATGGTAAGTACAAATACATTGTCTTTGAGCACCTAAAAGTGGGGGAGCCAATGACCGGTCATAAACATATTGTACTTTTACATATTATTATGCTCCGCTCTTAAAGTGCAAACTTCCTTTTAAACATTTATTCCTTAGTCTTACTTACACATATTTTTTTATACAGGATTTATTCAGTATGTATTTTTATTCTTCCCTTTATTTTTTTCAAAATGATAATTTAAACACAAATAATATCACAACACAAATAATATCACAACACAAATCACAATGGGCGACATGGGTCTTGTTCTGAATTAATTATCGGTACTCACCCAAGAAAAAGGTTGAAACTGAAACTAGCAAAATAACACGCGTTGCACTTCATTTTATCATAGGTAAATATTTTTTTATAAATATAATGTGCGATACGACTACGTGTACTCTGATTAATATTACATACTTTAATATCATTTTGTGATTCTTGTCAAGTTGAAAGTTGAGCTTACAGACGGGAAGAAAATTAAATATATATAGTGATAGCATTTACCTGACATAATAGTATTATCAAGATTATTATTATTATTGTATTGTGATGCTACAAGTGCTATATTATTATGATTTTTTGTGATGAAAAAAAATTAGTCGGATCTACGATGTACGTTTATATCAGGGTTGAATGTAGGTATGTACACTCTGTGTTGTGCAAGTAAACTCAACCCTTATGAATCGTCCTTTAAAATCAAAGAACAAAGATTATGGTCTAATAGTAACAGTAGTACCGCTTAAATAACTAGTTTTTTTATAGCTGTTGTGTAACTAGTAACCTACAACCTGAAACGATGACACGAGCTAAAGCGCAGCAAAAATGTATCAATGTATTTGTCTGTCGAATATATGCGTAGAAAAAAAAACAATTCACTGATTAAAAAGACAATGCACCTGTCTGAAATTTCCCATAGATAGTCGTAAACCCTTTCCTTCTTTCCTTCCCCCCCCCCCATGTCATTCATATACAAATAATAATACAATTATTTGTTTTTTGTATTTAAATCACTTATTATATGAGTTTTAGATATTAAATCACAGCAAATGCAGCGTAATGAATAGACGATAATGTTACACAAACGTAGTATTTAAGGCGTTAAAACAACGGTATCCCTCCCACTCTACATGTTTTTCTTGTGAATAAAAAATATCAAGCATCAAAATTTCATAATGTATACATAAATTATCCTTCGATCGTGTAGCGTGCGAGAATGGATTTACTTTCCTAATTTAAAAAAAATTGTTAAGATTTATTTTTAAAAATCTGTTCTAATGTCGACTTTTCAAAATACATTTTTTTTTCAGTATTAGTTGTATTTTTTGCTCACAAAACGAAATGACTACTTGATGACAGTAGCATTTTTCTCCTTTTTTACAACTCGTGCAGCATGAAGTAATTTTGTGTTAAAATCGTAAAATTGAATGTAGCCATTTATCCATAAGTTACAACAACTCTGTCAGCACATGACTTAGATAACGTGAGATGATAAGTACCGGTAGGTAAAAGTACAATGCATAATATCATCTATCAGGTACCTTTCAACTTTGTGTCACCATAAAAATTGTGGCTAAAAAATGTATATCATCAAAATCAACTTTGCGAGTATAAAGAATAGAAAGGCAAAAAAACACACACATATAGAAACTTCACGAGATGCAAAGCAAGTTGCATACTTGCAATAATTTTTAAAACTTTGGAAAATTAATACAAGGGGCCATTATTTACTTTTATTACCATGTTCATGAAATGTGCACACGCTCTATGATTTTTATTACAGTATTTAGTAACAAAGAAACGGTAAGATAAATCCGATATATGTCTCATAAGTTTTGTATTATTATTTTCTCATTATTATGCAGTACAAAATTTGCAATGTGTGTATACTGTACAAATACAACTATAACAAAATGCTACGGTACTTCAACTTGTTAAACAGATTTTTTTTAAATCCATTTTTGCTTATTGCACACTTGCGTGTCTCAAACTTTAAAAAAAATACGACTACGATGCGGAATTTCGAAAACAAAACAGACTGACAACACCTCTTCTCTGCAAAAGAAAGCAAAGTTTGAATGCGCGACGACGACGACATTCCATCATGCATTACATCCAAAAATATTTTTTCTGTCTTCTGTCTGGGGGCGAATAATAAACACAACTACATTCCTTTTTTTCTTCATCTCTTCTTCCTTTTCAATACATTATACATAATAGGCATTTCCCATTTCATTTATCATCTTCATCGAACACACACATAAAAAAATTGGTAATGAGGTGGTGATAGAGCGATGATGATGATGATGACGAAGAATGCGTAATAATAATAGCTAGCACAAAAAGCAAGTAACTTGTAAATACATACATAAAAGTTATTATGAGTCGACACAACATGGGGTCACTTCGTGTTTTATTAGTTATAGTATCAAATAAAAGCCAAACGTACTTGATGCATACTTGCATGATGTTGTTAGCAAAAGTGGCAGCATTATAAAAAACATACTAACATATAGTCATATTCAAGGAGTATGTGTTGTTGTGTAGTAATACCTATGCCTAAAAGGGGACTTCTCTTTCCCTCGTGACTAGCCATTCGTCAGGTGTGACCTTTAGAGGGATGATGATGATGATGACGAAGAATGCGTAATAATAATAGCTAGCACAAAAAGCAAGTAACTTGTACATACATATAAGTTATTATGAGTCGACACAACATGGGGTCACTTCGTGTTTTATTAGTTATAGTATCAAATAAAAGTACTTGATGTATACTTGCATGATGTTGTTAGCAAAAGTGGCAGTATTATAAAAAAATACTAACATAGTCATATTCAAGGAGTATGTGTTGTTGTGTAGTAATACCTATGCCTAAAAGGGGACTTCTCTTTCCCTCGTGACTAGCCATTCGTCAGGTGTGACCTCTATTTTATTTTATACAGATAATAATTTATTAATGAAATATTGAGAATTAAGCTTAAAGAATGCGGCTAAGCTGTTCGATTGGTTATGTTGACTGCTGCTGTCTTTCGTGATGTGTGCTCTTTGAAAAAAAAAATGCATGAGAACAAAAAAAAATGATGAGCGCACTATTTTATCTTTCAATAACGCTTTTCATTTTTCTTTACACTGACTAGACTGCTGTATGTGTGTCGTGTGTACTGACTGACAAGATGATGATGATGTGATTATAGCGAGTGACCACTGGCATGGTCAACTAACCTTTACAAATCCATGAGTGAAAATGTCCGCCAATGTTGAATGCATAAGAATAAAATATGTATATACATGGTAGGCATAAGGTAGTATATATGGTATACCTAGATGGTCGACTTGACTTGTGCACACAATTTGTGTTATTAAACATCTTTTTGAACAAAATATACAAAAAGCTGGCAACTACTTAATTATAACTTTCTCCCTGTTTGCTGATAGCGATTTATAGTTGTTTTTAGGACAAAATATAACAAACAAGATGCTGGTTTTCCTATGAAGGAGGCTTACCTTGGTAAAACATTTATGAGTCCATTTCTGACAGACATGAAGGATTTGGGTAAAGATCTCGACCGCTTCCTGTCAAATTTGTTGAAACTCTCACACTTGCCAACTCTGGGATGCTCAGAAATGTCATTCAAACATATTCGCTGACTCTCATCATCACGATCTGTGGGATCAATCGTTCCACGAAAACTAACAGAGTGTGTAATGGGTCTCGCCTCTTGCCTTTTCCCTTTCATAATGCTGGTAACATTGATTTTCCCAGTGTTTCTATCTCTGTGGTACCTTCCTTGACCACTTGTTGCCGTTGTTGTTCTAATGGCAAGCATTGTCATATTCCTCTCATCCACAGAACCGAAAACAGCACCATCAGTACCAGCGGCACCACCACTACCACCGCCACCACCCTCATTCTCACAATTTTCTTTGCGAGAAGAAGAGGAAGAAATCACTGAGCCATTATTATTTTTATTCCCAACATGTAGCATATGCAAACGCGCTGGCGTTTGTTTCTGCTGCACCTCAGCTTCATCGTTGCCATAATCATATCCCAAGTAGCGAGCATATTCATCGCTTAAAAGGGCAGTTTGAGGGCGGCCGCTTATACTAGAACTACTACTACTACTACCACCACTTCGACTTAATTTTTGATGCGGTGAAAAACTGGTTTCTGCTTCCATGAACATTCCTCGTCGACTTCTCCCCTTTCCTTCTTCTTCGACTTCAATTTCTTCTGGTATTTTTACCTTCACTCCTTTTTCTTTATTTGCAAATTCATCCGTTTCATATTCAGCATTGTCATTAACCCTCTGATCATCCTCATTGCACCGACTAACAACGACATCCTTGTCGCTTAAATTCGTTAGTGTAGTTGAACACACAGCCGTGTTACTGTTCTCTCTACCGCCTCCACCACCACCAGAAAAAGTTGTATTTTTCAGCTTTTGCTTTTTAAAGTCAATACCATTGGAATATGAGGTTTTATTACTATTATTATTAATCACATTTTCCTGAATGTTTTGACAATCTGTTTCTTGAGCAGAGGAATTCTTGGTCTGAAGCCAAGTGGAACTTCCGGTTGCCTCAGGGGAATGACTTTGCGAAGTTTGAAGAATAGCTTTATTGTACATGTGATAGGGGCCGTGTAGGTGTTCCGCCTCTTCTTGTGGTTGCTGCAAAGAAGAATGTGCAACAAGTTGTTGTCCTCTGCTGTTGCTTTGATTAGTTGGTTGCTGCTGCTGCTGCTGATTTTGTTGTTTTAGACTCTTTTGCCTATCTTCCGACATGAATAGAATGCCTGAATTAGATACGTTTGATAGAGATGAGGTTGGCCGATTATTAGGACGATGAAGCTGTTGATGAGCAACACCTCCTTCGGCTTTGAATTTATTGTAAGGAGACGAGCCATTAATATTATTTCCATCATCCATTTGGTGACTATTATCAAAAGTTGTGCAATTTGGTGTAGCGCCGCCGACTAAATTGTCATTGTTATTACAAGTATCTTTGGTAGTAGTAGCACGATAATTATTTGTCATCTCTGGTGTAATTAATTGAGCAGCGGATGACGACGATGTTGCCCCAACATTGCCAGTTCTTGAGGTAGTACCTGCTGTTGTAGCAATAAATGGCTTACTTTTTGGGGTCACCGTACTCACTGTGATTGGTGATATCGGCCAAATATCCACTTGATTATTAGCACCACAACTAATTCCATTACTATTTGCATTGTTATTATTATTATTATTACCCTCACCATTTTTACAAATACGGTATAACTCATTGTAGGTTGTCTCATCATTCTCATTATGATAACTCATTCGCATAACAATATTCTTTCGTTTTTGTAAAATATCATTGTTATCGTTGCTATTATTATTACCAAAATGATTTTGCTGTTGTTGAGCTGCCGGCATAACATTATTGAACGCATTATTTGGCGTTATCGTTGGCGCTACCCTGCTCTGCTGATGTCCTGCGATGTTGTAATTCTTATCGTTTGTTTGTCTCAACTCATCAGACAAGTGAATTTGACTATTGTCAGAGATGCCTTTGTGCCTAGTGTTCATACCAGATCCTTGTGGGACATCTAGGCACCCACCCAGAATGTCTGGCGTGATGAAGGAATTCGAAGTATTTGTGCTAGTAATTTCTTGTTCGTGCGCTTCTCTTGCTGTATCTACGCCATTTATCTCACGATGGTACTGGTGGTAGGTTACATGACCACCATTATCTGCACCGTTGTCATTAAGAAAACTGCCATTTCGGCATGAGTTTTCATTTCGAAAGCTACCAAGAAAATCTGGAGGAACTGTAACAACATCAACATCAGTAGTAGCAGTAGCAGGTGAACTCGTATTGTCCCCATTATATTGTAGTTGCTCGCGTATGGCTGCTGTTGATGATAAGGACTTTGGCGTAATAACATTCTTGTTATTGTTATTAGTACCAAATGTAGTAAGAGCAGGAGCATTTCTTCTCTGAGGCTGCTTTTGATCCTGTGAACTAGATTTATGATAATGATGATGATTTCGTTTTGAAGGAGCAATTATTTCAGTCGCCAATATGTCCTCTGATGAACTTGCACTACTGCAGCTGGTAGAATGCAAGTTTTCTGTCGTGCCAAATAGAAGCTTGGCATTGCTCGAGGAAATTCCTTTGTTTTGATGCTGGGAAAACAATTTGCTTCGCGTTTGTCCCAATTTACTACTCCGCTCATGAAAGCTTGCATGCAAGGCTTTGAGAGGTGTAATGAAACTACTCAATCCGCCGCCGCCACCACCACCACCAGTGCCATTACTGCTATGATGCGTTTGATGATTATTATGATGATAACGGTTATGTTCTCCATTTTCCGAGCACTTTTTTCCATTCACATTCCCACTTACACCACCACCGTTTACAATGTTATGCTGGGCCTCATTATTCCCTTTGGGAGAACTTACACTCACATTTTTATAATTGACCAGATGCTCAATATTCGTTTTTGCTGGATCACTTTTAATTAACGCTTTTGTAAGTTTTGACGAACTTTTACTGGAAAAACTGGCGTATAGTTTGGGATTTTTATAGTTTTCCATCTTTGGCCTAGACACAGGTGCATTGGCTGGAGCAGACAGCGAGGAGGAGGAGAACATTGTACTGTTTGCCCTTCGTACAGTTGGCGTTGTCGTTACCTCATCTTTATGGTTATTATAGCTGCTTCCACCCTTTGACACTGCAGACGTGACAGTAGCACGGAAACTTTTTGTGTAGTTGGGACTGCCAGACTTTCTTGTATGAACTTTTTCTGCTAATTGTAAAAGTTTGGTTTTGTCCCTGATCGTTGTATCTGCAATGTTAGGGGGTGAACTTTGTGAATTATTATTGCTAACATGCTGCTGTTGCTGCTGCTGTTGATGATGATGGTGAAGACTATGGGAAACTGGTGAGCGCGTCATTGTGGCTGATACTGTTACCCTGGCTGGTGATGACATAACTACTGGTTCAGTGGGAATAAAACGAGGGCGGCCAGTTGTTTTTGTAAGCACCTCCATAATACAAAACTACCAACTATTTTTCTTTACAAAAGCGCAGAAATATCAGTGTGATAAATGGAGGTACCAGTGGTAATTGCAAGGATGATCCACCCCACCACCACCGCCACATTTGGTTCGATTACTATCGTTCCTGTTCTTTACTGCTAATACGCCTCGCTCTCATGGTGCGCTAGCTGAAATCGCCAATATTCGTCTGTAACCAAAACATAAACAGAAGCACGTTGTTATTAGAATGAGTTTATCTTCAAGCTATATATCATATCACATTAGCATCATCATCATCATTCATATAAGTTGCATTGTTGTACAGGTGATAATAGAGATGCTCTTCATGATATGATAGGTAAAGCACAGAAATTTGTAGTCTAACTTTTGCATGGTTTACGTATTTTTATCCATTTAGGGATGAATATGTATGTTATATGCTTAGGCATATTAATTTTGTTTTGTAAAGTGTTGCATGGTCTGTGGGAGCGCCTGAAGTAACAATGATAATATGTATACTATGTACTTTATATGTATATCTACATCATACTCATTCATATGAAGGAGTATATGCATATATACCTAGGTAGGTATAATAAGTTAACTTTGTTATGCAACGAGTAAAATGGTATCATTAACTGCGTGCGTACAATACTGCAAATGTTTTTTTACTGCATTCGGCCTTAAATGATAATTACACACGCTTTAATAATCTAGAAAAGCATAGATCCATGAATGAATATAAAAAATCATTATCGTTTTCTATACTACTTTTGTGCCAGTGTGTGTGTCGGCATAATATGTACTTTACTTTAGAGTATGCATACTTTTGAAAGAATATATTTTATTACATTGTACAGAATATCACGAAACACGCTTCTGCACAATTATGCAGTTTTTACGTGTTCGAGAGATAGGATTCCTGATCTTGGTACATAAATATCGAGATTAAAGCTAATACAAGATTATGTGTGAATTTTGTGGATAGACTATATGTACCTAGGCATGTGTGTATGTATATGTATGTGTACAGTTTCAACCTACAACCTTCATCATTGTTAGCAACTTTGATAGTTTTAGTGGCTCTGTTTTCTGCTTTGAGTTAGGTTGCTACATTTAAAAAAATATATAAATACCTATGTTTGTATATGTTTGTACATAGGCACTGGTTAGTAGTTGCACCTTATATTTTACCTTGACTTTGAAGCTAAAAGAGAATTAAGGATTTTGATCACATGTAGTTTTACGGCTTGCTTACGTTTAGGAGGAGTACATGCTGTGATTGAGGGGATTTTGTTTGCAACCACATTTTCTGCACATATACAATCATACGAACAACAACATCATAACTTAACTGCATGAATTTGTTGGAGGATACATCTATAAAAAAATATTGTTAACGAGCGAAGCGTAAACAGTATTTGTTTTTTATCAAATATTTCAAGTACAAATTGCAAGATTATTGATGGTTCCGACATTCATCCAACACATATTTTATTGGAATGATCATCAACACACACAAAATGATTGATAAAACATTCATGTTCTCAAAATCATGCTCGTTAAATGAGGAGATTGGTACATGCATTGGCAGTGACATTTAAAACAAGTCAAAATTTTAACCATCATGATCGCGCCATCATTTAAATCGTAAATATTTATTCCTGTTAAATACATTACAGTTACTGTAATACAGTAAGTAAAACAGTAAAATCTTTCTTATTTCAAACAAAGTGAAAGTACGTTAGATTATGCACCTGTGCACAATAAACAATGTAATAATTATTTCGACCACGATTTTTCCCTTTCAGTTT